>RCUC01126014.1:0-18579 GCA_003697995.1 Taxidea taxus jeffersonii
AAGATGTTTTTGACAGCTCTAATTCATCTTTTCTCAGAGATGAGCTTAGAACAGAGACTCTGTGAGATATTCATAACATCCTATGGAAAACTGTTGGGGCCACATAAATTTGAGAAGGGCCAAAAGCTGTGCTCTTCAGCAAGAACATCTGTTATCTTTGATTAACTCAAATTCCCCAACATATTTTCCTGTGGAATCATTTGGAATCTTTCCCTTCCTTCCCATACTGCGCCCCCACTCCCGGAATGCTAGCAGTCCACAAAACACAGTTTGACACAGACTTTGCTGGGGAAGAATTCTTCCTTAAATTCAGCTGACAGTTGACTTCTGGGGCTTTGGATAGAGCATGCCTAATTCCTTGCCAGTGTGACAGCTCTTCAAGAATTGGATCAGGTTTCCTCAGAAGCATCTCTTCTTTGGTTCTTTTTGCTATTTCCCTGTGTGGTCGGCACACAGATGCCTCCCCTTGGTTTAGGTCCCAGGTGTGCTCCTGTTGCCTTTCCTCACCGCCTGTAACAACAAGGACCTCATTTAGGACCACACCGCTTGATAAAAATAGACCCTCAGCTGCCTGCCTGTTTACTCATTACACAAATGTCTGAGCTCCTGGTGCGTGCACATAGGAAGGACTATTGCACATTTGGGGGTGGCATAAACATGGGATACAGTTCTAGCCCTCTAGAAGCAGAGGGGAGACAAGCCCCTAAACTATCATAAAATCAGTAACAAGATGTTAGTTACTTCCCTGCCCAGGACTGCCCATGGCTTCACCTTGACCTTGGACCGGTGGCCCAACCTGCTCCTCCCCACCCCATCTTAAAGGTTCATTTCCTTTTCAGTATATAAATTGTTGGTTTAGCCAGTGAGAACAGTTCTGACCCTGGGTCAGTCTTGGATTCTTGCTCAGGCAGGAGGTCTTGGGGGCAGGAACCATTTGTCTTTCTGATGTCAGATTTCAAAATTAGGCCATCCTGGTTTTCTTAATAACTTATTATACATCTGGCATCTGAGCATTTATCTAAATATGCTTGTAGTTCTAAATATTAAGCCCATGTCCTCTGGTGGGATTGAGTACTGTCAAGCATGTAACTAGCATCATGGTATCAGGTGGGCTTTGGTCTTTCTTCACTTAAGGCCTTGAATCCCATTGGTCCACAGGTTTTCAGCAAGTCCATGTTTGCTGTGTATGCAATTGAAATCACTTTTGCACGGTGTCCATTCAACTAGCATTTGTTAAATACATACTGTGTGCTGGGCCTAAGTTAACCTCTAAGGGTTTTCAGTTCTATATCTTTATTCAGGAGGATGAGGTCTTATCTTCCTGGTTTATCTTCACTGGATGAGTTTTTAAAATTAAATTATTTCTGGGGCGCCTGGGTGGCTCAGTGGGTTAAAGCTTCTGCCTTTGGCTCAGGTTGCGATCTCAGGGTCCTGGGATCAAGCCCCACATCAGGCTCCCTGCTCGGCGGGGAGCCTGTTTCCCCTCTCTCTCTGCCTGCCTCTCTGCCTACTTATGATCTCTGTCTGTCAAATAAATAAAATCTTTAAAAAAAAATTATTTCTAAATCATTTGGCCACTTGATTTTGTTTGGACACAAATTCTGGGAGGCAGAGGAGCTGGAGCAAAACCCTGATTCTTTCTGTGGACCCAGCGCCCACCCCTGCCTCCCTCTCAGACTCCTTCCCCTTACCATTGCCCTCCTCTGCACTGGCCTTCTTTCTGTCCTTTGTATGTATTTGTCCCGGGCTCAGTCACAGGCTTTTGTTGTTCCTTTTGTTTAGAAGACTCCTCACCTGATCCTTGGCTGTCTGGCTCCTTCTCATCCTTACATCTTAGTGCAGATGTCACTTGGGATACCCTCTCTGACCATCCCACCTACATCAGCACTCAGCTCCTCTCAACCGCATTTCTGTTCTTTTGTCAGCACTTACTGAAATTCTCTTATCTTTGTGTATTTTCTCCCTCCCTCCATTAGAATATAAGCCATGCCAGCAAGGACTGGCCTTGTTTGTTCCCTATTGTTCTGCCAGCACATTCTAGATACTTAATAAATATTAGTTGAGATGGATGAGTGGAGGAGGGAATAAAAGAATGAATGGATGTTTTTTAACCCCTCGGAGTTCTTGGTCTTCATTTGTAAATTGCAGGTGATTATGATAAAGCCCACCTGCAAGGCTGAGATGATGATTGAATGATTGAATGAGTCCTTATCTTTATTGAGCCCAGGATAGTTTAGGCCCTTTGGAAAGGGTTGAATGCAAAAAGAGAGTATTTGTGATTGACATTCCTGTTTGTGAGATGGGGATTAGCCCTGTTCCCTGCCTTGCCAGTTTCTCTGGATTGCTGTGAGGAGTGAAGGAGAACTTTCATGGCTTGTAAATGGGGTGCCTGAGTTAGCTCCTGGTGATGCAGCTCCGTGCCCGTTTTGCCCCTACCTCTGCAGGTGTGGATTCATGGCTAATCCTCGTGCAGAGTCGGCTTTTATGTCTGAAGCAGCCTTTGTGTCTCCTACTGAAGGGTCAGAAGTGCTCCGCAGACCCTTTCCCTAAGTCAGAACCCAACATCGGGTGGCACTGTCTACTTCTGCTAGTTTGGAGTACCTCTGTCCTAATATATTACCCCCTTCGTGTACACAGTGTAAACTTCAGCCAGCAAATTCTAGAACCCAGTTTAAGTCCTCACTTCTTCCACTAGCACAGCATTCAACCCAAGGCAGCTACCCTCCTGGGCCTCCATCTGCTTCCCTGAAAATGAGATGGTAATAGGACCTAACTCTCAGGGTGGCCAGGAGCATTAGATGAGATGAGGCCTATGTGCTTTCCACGTGGTGAGTACTCAATATGTGGTAGCTAATTTTTACAAGGAAGCTTATCATTTAGCTCTTTGAAAGCCTATGTGGTTTCTTTTCAGCATTCTTAGAGAAGTTTCTTCAGCCTGGCCTGTTTGCCCCTCAGAGTGGACCTGAAGAGCTCCCAGTGCATTTACTTTACTTGACTGTTCTTTTGACACTTTTGGAGAACCTACTGGGTGCTGGGCACCTTATCAGTAGCCAGAAGATCACCAGGATGCTATCTGTCCTTGAAGAAGTACATAGCTTAGTGGAGGAAGCTGGAAAGTAAATATATAATAATGAAATAAAATAATTTTTTTTGAAATATAGAGCAACAAATATTTGTAGGATGGTTGCATTGAGCTAAGATGAGGAAGCCTGGATGCCTGGGCTTTGGGGAGGTTTCATAGAGCTGATGAGGCTTAGCAGGGTTTTGCAGGGCGAATAGAAGTTTGTGTTTGCCAGTGGAATGAGTGAGGAGCATGCCTGGTGGAGAAAATAGCACAGGCAAGAACCCAATGACCTGAAGCTGTATGTTGAGGCTTATAGATTTTACCTGCAATGTCCATGCCTGTGGAGACTGGGGAATGGTGGGGGGCTTTGCTGAGGAAATAGGCAGGGCCAGAACATGTAGTCAGTCCCAAGTCTTTACTGAGTACCTACTGTATGTCAGGTATCATTGTGAGTTCTGGGATACAGCAGGAACAAAACCAAAGACTTGCCTGATGGAGTGGATGTCACAGACAACAAGGTAGGCGGAAAGTATTAGGTTAAGTCAGGATTGGTCTGCTGAAGAACAAGCAAGCGGGGAGCAGTAGTGTCACAAGATCAGGGAAGGCATCTTGGAGCATGTACCTGAGAGAAGGGAAGCAGGCAGCCTGGTGGATATTGGGGATGAGCCCTCAAGTCAAAGGAGTAGCAGGAGCCGTGACCCTGCAGTGGGAGCGTGTTGGAGGTGTTTGGGGAAGAGCAGGCAGCCAGGGAGGCTGGAGCCAAGTATGAAGGACTTCGGTGCCTTTCTAAAGGGTTTGAAATCATCCCATGGGATGTCTCCAAAGGCCATATCCATGCGATAACAGGGTGGGATCTGGGAGTAAGATCACCCATGCTGCCAGGTGGATGCAGGAGGCAGGGGTCATGGGGGCGCTTTCTTGGTCCAGGCACATGAAACTGAGGTTTCTGCATGGAGAGAGGGCAGGAGTGTGGGGGGAGTGGTGCCATTACCTATCAGGAAAGATGGGTAGAAACAAGTCTTATGGGGATGAAGGTAATTCTGCTTGGCCATGCCATGCCCTGGGAGAGTAAGAGAACTTGCCCTTCTGATCCGCTAATGCCTCCCACCTACCCACAGGCACTAAGATGCCTACTACCTGCACACATCCTTGGTGGGCTTTTCCTGATGGGGGCAGATGCAGGCTGTAAATTTGCCTGGACTCTCCCAGCTTTTACATAGCAGTGGAAGCCAACTTAGCAGTAACCCTCAGTGTGGGGGCAGCACATTTGCTTTGTCCCCAAAATCCCACTTCTGGAACTTTATTCCACTAGGGTGACCATGCTAGTTATGAACAGCATGCCAAGAGCAACAGCGTTTGTGATCATTTAAAAAAAAAAAGGACACATGTAAAATGTCCTTAACTATGATACTGATTAGATAAATTATGGTATTTTTATAAGAACTGCTAAAAAAGAATGAGCAGAAAATGTGTTGATATGGGAAAGATCTCTAAGGTAAAATTAAGTGGAAAAAGCACAGTGTAGAATGTTGCATATAATACCATAATTATAAAAATATATGTATATGCCTTCTTCCCATAGATTTTTTCTGGAAGGATACACAGGAAGCTATTAACCATGGTTTTCACCCAGGAATGGGATGGGGGGCAAGCAAGGGTGTAGAAAGAGAGAGATGTATTTTTTGCTTTATACTTTTTTGTACTATTTGAATTAAAAAAATTAAAAGCGAGATCATGATTATTTCATAATTAAAAAAAAATAGCTTGAGGGGTTACTGAATACACTGTAATTTATTACAGTGATCCCTTCTGAGTGACAAATCCCAATTACAACTCTGGTTTCACCTTACTAGTCATTATTTATCTATCTTACAAGTCATTTTTGTTAACACTGTCTCATTTAATTTTATATCAGCCCAGGCAGATTGGCACAAGAAAAAGAAATTCTCCATTTTTCCATTAAACATAATCTTGGAGAAACTGAGGGATTGTCCACCTCATGTACCAGAGCTCAAAACTCTCAGCTCCCACTGCCCCCAGGCAGCCCTGGTTTTTCCAGAGGGCCCTGCTCTGGGGTGTGCATGGGGGGGGGGCAGCTGCTTCTCCTTACAGGTGCTTCCCCCATGGACTGAGGAATTCCCTTAATTCCTGCTGCTCAATCCTCACCTCCAGGGAGATGCCGGGGGCCCTGAGTTAAGGAGAGCAGGGAGGAAGTCCCCTTGAGATGTACAAGGTTTTGCCACACCAACCTCAGTGCAAAGGAGCAGGCCTGGGCAGCTCTTCCCAGCTCTCAGGAGATGCACCAAAGCAAACCCGAATTGGCATTTTGTGTCTTCTTTATTGTAATTATTTAACATTTCACTGATTGTAAAAGTAGTGAGTGTGGTAAGTGATTCAAACACAACAGCTACATAAATGTGATACTTTTGTGTATCACATATTAAATATGTGTTTTCACAGGTTTAGGCTGCTATAACAAAAATACCGCAGACTGGCAACAATTTGTCTCACAGTTCTGGAGGCTAGAAGTCCACAGTCAAGGTGCTGATAGATTTGATGTGTCGTGAAAACGTTATTTCCTGGTTCATAGATGGCTGTCTTCTCACTGTGTCCTCACCTAGTGGAGGGTAAGGGAACTCTCTGGAGTTCTTTTATAAGGGTACTAGTCCCATTATTAGGACTCTACCCTCATGACCTAATCACCTCCCAAAGACCCCATATGCTAATACCATCAATTTGGGGATTAGAATTTAATGTATGAATTTGGAGTCCACTGTAGTATGTTCCTCCTGGCCCCTCCCCCCAAGAAACAACTATTAACAATTCAGAATCTCTTCCTGCCAATATTTCCCTGTATATTTAGTAACATTTTTACTTTTCTTTTTGCCATGTCTACTGAAGGAAATCAGTTCCCAGGTTCAGGAATTTAGTTCTATTAATAAAGTTCAGCTCCTTTTTACAGAAGTGGGTTCTCCAGTAAACACGGACTTCCTTATTGCAAAAGTAGTTTGTGTTTTGTTTTGTTTCTTTTTCTTTCTTTCTTTTTTTTTTTTTTTTGCAGAAAATATAGAAAGTCTGTTTAAGTAAAAGAAGGGAAAAGAGCACACGCAGGAGGGTTTCTATTTCCACATTGCTGAAGCTGAGAGGGATTACTTGCCAAAGGCCACTTTTGTGACTCCCTTGTTTCCATCAGATCGACCCTGGTAACCACCCCTGAAGCAAGACCCAGGCATCCCATTTGAGGAACAGCACTTGGGTCTCCCCCACTGCTAAAGATGGAGGTCCAAGTCGGGGGACCCTCTCACCCCAGCTGTGAACTACTTGCCCTCAGTTGTCAGCACTGGGGTGCTGGCTTACACAGAGCCCCTGCCTCGAGAAGGACCAGTTTGTAGCTCTGCTGCTGACACAGTCTAAACACGGCACTATGAGCAGAGCAGAGGGTAGAGGCCTGGCTCATATACAGAATTACAGAAATGCTCTTTAAAAGAACAGTAATACAGTATGGAGATGCAGAGACCTGGGCTTTGGGACCAAACAGCAAGAATCTGAATCCTGTTGCTTTCATTTATTAGCCTTGGGTTCATTACTTAAATCTCTCTGCAATTCACTTTCATTGCCTGCAGAATGGGAGCAGTAGTAATTGGGCTTAGTAAGTGCTGAAGAGCTTGATCTGCTCCTATGATCTTTTGTTGATTGGTGGAGTAAAGGTATTTGTATATAAAATCAGCCATGAGTGTATTTGTTTTCACAAAAAATGTCTTACACTAAATAATGGGAAGTTGCAGTTTACGGAACCAGAAGGGCTTTGTCTGAGGTTCCTTTTATGTCTTGTTGGGTACAGCAAGGGAAGGAAAACACTGGCTGTGTGCACCGCCCCGAGCATGCCCTCTCGCCATGCTATTTCAATTTAATCCGCCCATCCCCGGGATAAATGGTGTGGCATCACTGTGGGGGTCCTCCTCCTACAGAGGGGATTTTGAGGCAGCGAGAGGTTAAGGTCTGATCCAAACTGCCTCTCTCGGCAAGCCAGAGGCAGACCCAGGCTGAGAGCAGACCTCTCCAATTCCACCTGCGTCACTTCACCCCTCCACGATCCTCCTGCCCATGTCTGATATGCCAGCAGCTGCCTGTTCTGTCACGTGGCAGTATCTGACCGACATGTCCCTTCTCTCTGTAGGCTGGTGGACCAGCGCTCTTGAAGGAATAGTTTTTTAGCAGATGGGGAGACATAATTGATGGAGGAAGGGAGAAACTAATAGGGGAATGAATGAAGAGAAAGCTCTGGAGCCCAGCCAAAACAAAATAAAACCATCTTTGGGTTTCTGTCTTCACTGGATTTCAAGAGGTTCCTTTAGGAAAAGGCTCGAACCTTGATTTTAAAAGAATATTGTGATTTCCAGCTGAGCCAGGTATTGTGTGTGACCCTGGCAGACTCTGATGTGCTGTGATGACAGTTGTAAATTGATGCTGGCCTCTGGCGTAGGGCCCTGCAGCTGGGGGCACAGGCATTAACAAATGACTGTAATTCAGACTCAGGTACAGAATAACGCATAAGTTAGGGGCTGTTATCAAATTTTAGTGCGTTATGTCTAGTCTAGATGCACACCCTCGTGTCTGCCCTACACTGCTCCTAGAAGATATCCAGGATGGGGAAGAAGCACCAGAACTGGGGGACATGTCCCTCCCACTTACTCTGGGGACCCGGGCATGTGATCTGGAACCTCTATTCCCTTATTGGTGAAATGGATGTACCTGTCCCAGGCTTCAAGGTGCAGTCCATGTGAAGTGATGGGCGTGGGTAGTAAATAACTGGCCAATGGTAGTGCCTCTCACTCCTGCATCCAGCTTGCCCCCCCCAACCCCCCCACCCCCCGGCCAAGGATAAGGTGGATAAGGTGACTTCAAAGGATGGAGATCTCCTGGAGGGAGACACTGGAGCTGGGAGCAGATCCCCACTCCCTACTCTGGATCTCCTCAGTCACCAAGGACTTTTTCTGATGGCATGTGTGCCTTTCCTGCTTGCTGTCCCTCCATGGCAGACAGGGGCTCCTTACCAATCTTGACACAGAACATCTCAGAGGGGCCAGGGCTTGCAAAGCTGGTCAGACTTCATCAGAGCTTTTGGTGGCTGATGATGCAGAGGTGGGGTACTCTGGGAACCCATGGGATGGGGCTGGAAAGGCCTGGGCAGCAGGTTAGGGCTAGGCAGAGTCCCAGTGAGGTGGAGAAAGGCTCAGGAATTGGAGGGTCCTGGAACCCCAGCCATGGGTGGCAAGGTCTTCTCTACTGTGGGGGATCTGTGTGAGGATGGACTCTGTTAAGAACCAGTGGTTTCCAAAAGCTGTGGCAGCCCTTCGGCCCTTTGTCTCCTGACCAGCAGTACCTGTTTCACATCTTCCCATGAGGCACAAGTTTTGGGAGCCTTCCCTGAGTTTCAATGCTTTAACAGTCCCTTCTTCTACACTCACTCTCATCTTTTTACCACCTTCTACTTCCTTCGATCTCACCCTCCAGCAGGGATTGGGGGCGTGTTGCAGCACAGGAGGCTCTGTGACCCACTAGTCTGTGATCCAAGGCGAGGTCAGTAATGACAGGGAGCCTCCATTTCCTCTGAACAATAGGAGCAAAACAAGCTCACAGACACAAGAATGCCTTCCAGCGCATGTTCTGTGTCATGCTAGCAAGTTTCACTTTGGAAAGGCAGAATGGGGGCAGAGGACACTCCCTTCCTAACTTCTTAATAACTGACTTCTTGTTTACATGCCATACACTGCTCCCCCTGTAGGTGTGCAAGTTGGTGATTTTGAGTAACTGCCAGTTGTGAGATCATCACAATACTGGTTGAGGATATTTCCATCACCTTCTTCAGGGCTCTGGTACCCATTTGCAGTTCATCTCTCCTCCCACCTCTGCCTTCAGGCCACCACTCCTCCACCTCTCTCTGGGTTTGCCTGGTTAGGACTTTGTATATAAATGGGCCATTCAGTGTGGGTCCTCTTGTTGCTGGCTTCCTTCCCTTAGCATAATGTTTTCAAGATTCATCCAGGTTCTGACGTGGATCACTACTTCATCCCTCTTTGTGGTTAAATAACATTCCATTTTATGGATATACCACATTTTGTTTATCTATCAATTGATAGATATTTATTTAGGTGGCTTTCAGTTTTTTGGCTCTTATGAGTAACCTAGGGATGGAATCTGAGTTTTATGTTGAGCTTTTTTTTAAAGATTGTATTTATTTATTTGAGAGACTGAGATCAGAAGTAGGCAGAGAGCGGGGTTGGGGAAGCAAGCTCCCTGCTCAGCAGAGAGCCTGATGTGGGGCTCGATCTCAGGACCCTGAGATCATGACCTGAGCCGAAGGCAGAGGCTTAACCCACTGAGCCACCCAGGCGCCCCTCATGTTGAGCTTAGGAAACTGCCAAACCATTTTTCAGTGTGGCTAAGCCATTTTGCATTCCTACCAGAAATAAGTATATGATGTTCCATTTCTCCACATCCTTGAGGAGACTTGTTACTGTTATCTTGATTACTGCCGTCCTAGCTGGTGTACCCTAATGGGTGTGAAATACTATCTCATTGTGGTTTTAATTTGCACGCTAATAGGGAACACTTCTGAGTAAACTTGGGAAACATTGGGTGAATGAGAGCTATGAAGGTGTCTTTATTGCAGGACTTCTCAGAGCCTTTATTATTATTATGATCATTGAGACTCTCAAAGGAGGGTTATAGTGTACATCATTTTCTCCAGTGAGGGCCTGGTGTGACCTGGGAACTTGGAGTGACTTGAGGGATTAGTGTTCTTTGGAAAGCATTAGCCTAGGACAGGGGTCTGGAGACTACTGACCAAAACTCAAAACTTTGTTGTCTGTTTTTGTAAAAAAAAGTTTTATTGGAAGATAGCCATACTCATTCATTTATAAATTGTGTATGGCTGCTTTCACACTGCAAGGATCGAGTTGTGCAGTTAGGACAGTGACCTTATAGCTTGCGGAGCCTAAAATATTTACTATTTGGCCCTTTACAGAAAAATTTTGTTGCCCCTGACCTAGGAGTGCCTGGTGCAAAGTAGATGCTTGCTTAACCTTTAAATGAAAGGAGGGACTGACCCTAAGGGCCAAGAAAGCACTTAGTGAAGTTTTGTATTATTTGAGCAGGTGCTTAAAGGACCTATGGAGTTTTTATAGCTTGGGAGAATTGAGAATGACATTCCTGGCAGAGGGAACAGCAGGAATGAATGCTATAAAGTAGAGAAGTCAGGGTGTGTTTGGGGGCTGGTGAGGACTTCGCTTCGCCTACAGGGATTTCTCAGGCCAACTTGGGTCCCTAGTTGTATTCCCTGAATGAGACGGTTCTGGCCTATCTTCCCCACAACCAGACAGTGGGTCCAAGCTCTGCCTCTGAAGTTGAACAGATGTGGCTTCAGGTTCTGCATCAGTCTTCTTGGGCATGCAAATTTGCATAAGCCATAGTTTTTTCATATGTAAAATGGGAATAACAGTTGCATTCCCCTTGGGAGTAAACATGAGGGAAAGCCAAGCTGTTACGTCCTTGTTGTTATTGTCTTTATACCCTGGGGTAGTGAGCTCTCTGAGGGCAGAATGCCCTGCTTCCCTCTTCCTTGTGGCTTTAGTCCTCAGGGTACTCGGCATAGTGTGGAGTTTGCACCTGCTCAAAGGTTGCATGCTGAGGAGGCCTCAGTTTCTTAACAAGGGGGTTCCTTGCCCTGAGCCTTCACGGGGTTGTAGGACTCCTGCTGGGGGCTAGAGGAGTAAGCCCCATATGCAGGGAGAGCTGAGGGCTGCTCTTCTTTCTTCCCAGAGAAGTGAGAGCAGAACCCTGGAGGCAGAGAAATTCTGGAGGAGGCAGGGAAGGCACACTTGTTTTGGTGATGGGCCCTTTTTTGTTTGTTGCTTGGGGAGACCAGAAAGGAAGACCAGCAAGGCTATTTATAGCCTGGCCCCTCAGCACCAGTTTTTAGGGCGGTCTCTGCGTCCCTGGCAGTACTTCCTCTGTGGCAGGTTAAAGAAAGGTGATGTGTTTGCCCGCTCTGGCTCCGTGCTGGACATTAAGATGAGGCCCCCCCCCGACTGACCAGCCATGCTGGGAGCTGTTCCCATACAGCCTCTCCCAGGCTCTTTGGGGGTGGGGGAGGGGGGACCTGGCTGCCTGCTCCCTCTCTGCTTTCCTGGTTCAGACCATTCCTGGCTCTGGAAGCTAGGGAAGCCCCAGGTGTGAGGCTGTTTCCTTCTCACTGGACCCAGCCTCTCTGAGTATGAGATACTGAGAAGGGAGTGATGCCTGAGACTGGATTTGGGATTCCAGCAATTTCCCTAGGACCCTGAAGGTTGGAGAAGGGCCCTTGAGTGAGATGCCTCCTCTCTCTGGGTTCCTTTCTGGTGAGACAGCAGTTGGGGGATGGGAGATGGGCACCAGAAGAACCTGATTTCAAGTCCTAATCTGGGCAAGGGGCTTTATCTCACTTGGCCTCATTTCCCCACCTATAAAATGGGTCTAATAATCCTCAGCCTTTCCTCATAGGAAGGACTGAATGTAGCAAGCTGAAGGGATTTTAGTGGCATCTGCCACGGTCCCCTCCACTGCCAGCTACTTCCAATCTTCTCCTGAGAGTCTCTTAATAAGGATGGTTTGTTTTCAAACTGGCCTCATGGTTTCCCCAACTCTTTCCCTCCTGTTCCTGTAGCGAATAGCAACATCTCTACCTGCATGTTCTTTCTTCTACCCCCCTCTCTCCTCCCTTACCCCCCCATCCCATCCTGTGTTTGACCCCAACCCCCCCTTACTCATTAACTACTCCACTTGCACTAACCTGAGAACAAAACTGGCATAAGCAAAACAGCTTTTGTGCTCTGTAGGACCCTTTTAGCTACCACAGCCTCTGAACCACAAGAGCCCAACTTCCCCAAAGAGCCACCTCACCAGGGTCCCATCGTGTGCCTGCTTCCCTCCCAGGGCAGCCTGAAGTCTATCCTGCTCTCTGCCCACGGCAGCCTGAAGTCTGCCCCACAGGGATCTTCTCGCTTTGCCTCTCTCACAGCTTCTGGTTGCAAATCCCGCAACACCCTCCCTCTCACCAACTGCCCGCCAGCATGTGTCAGATGGGCTGCTTCCCCATCTGCAATGCCCTCTGCCTCCAGGGATACCCCCTTCTCCTGTTGCTCCCCTGCCTTTCTGCTCACACCTGCCTGCCTGCTGCAAGGGCTCCTCCCTTCCTCTTTCTGTGCTGTGAATGCTGGGGTTCTGGGAGCTCCATGGCAGGTCCACTCCCTCCTCCTTCAGCTCTCCCCAGGCAGCCTCATGCTCTCCCAGCACACCCTGAGTTCAGATCTCAACCTCATCCCTGCAGCTCTTTTCTGAGCTTTACAGCCAGAGCCCCAGTTGCCTCTGGACATCGCAGCTTCCTGGGTGTTCCACAACCCTCAAAATCATCTTGTCTAAAAGATCGATTCTTTACCACCTCCTCCTCCAACCTGCTCAACTAATGACCCCACATCCAACCAAGTATGAAGCTTGGTGTCAGCTGAGACCTCCCTCTTCCCTGCTACCTGCCACCCCTAGCAGTCACTTTGTACCTGTGCTGTTTTCAAGTCCACTTATTCCTTCCAGGGCTATTCCCCTACCTTGGTCCAGACCCTCCCCTGTTAGTGTCTATACTAAGGGAGCCCTACCCCATTCTACTGTTACTGTCCATTCTTCCCATTGTAGCCAAAGAGTTTCCCAAAACATGTATCTGATGGGGTCTCACTCCTATTTAAGATTCTACTAGGCTTCTGTTGCCCTCAGGATGAAACCCTAGCTCCTCAGCAAGGCTCATAGTCTAGCCCTTGCTCACACTCCAGCCTTGTTCTCACCCCTACCTCTCACCCTAGCTTCTGGTACACTGACCCAATATACTGTGCCCTTTCCTGACCTCGCTGAGCCTTCATTCCAGACTCTTGCACCTGGTGGCCTTTCTGCCCCAATGTTCTCTCCACCGCTTCTTTGCTAATTCTCTTCCTACCCTCCAGGACCCCCTGGCTCAGTCCATCTCCACATCCTATTTTTGGCCAGATCTGCAGTGAGGGTCACTGCTTTTCTCCATCCTGACCCTCTCCATGCCCAGTTCTGTTTTCTTGTCTGCTTTCCCCATTAGAACATGAGCTCTTTACAGAACCCCAGCTGTAACATCGGCACACTAAGAACACCTTGATAAGTGCTATTTGAATAAATTAATAAATGTATAAAGGACTTGTGTACTACTTTTATGTCATATGCAAAGACATGTAATATAGCTTTGGGGCATGCATTTACCAACAGCTTTAATTTATGAAGAAGAGAAGAAGGCCAGCCCTCATTTTATAGGGTAAAGGTACCGGAGGAATCTAGGAGCTAGCATTGAGGCTGAAGGTGTGGCCTTTGGAGCCAGGAGCCCTAGATTCAAATCCCAGGGCTTTTGCTTGCTCCTGGGAGAGTAACTTTGGGAAAGTTACTTAGCCCCTCTGCACCTCAGTTTCCCCATCTTTAAAATGATGGTGGTTGTACTTAACCTCAAGGATTGTGGGGAGGGTTAGATGATGCTTGAAAACCTATCAAAGGGAAATATTGTCACTCCCATGTTATGGATGA
Source organism: Taxidea taxus jeffersonii (assembly GCA_003697995.1). Classification (NCBI taxonomy): domain Eukaryota; kingdom Metazoa; phylum Chordata; class Mammalia; order Carnivora; family Mustelidae; genus Taxidea; species Taxidea taxus. The sequence continues at coordinate 13,691 of RCUC01126014.1, forward strand.
AGAAGCTGAGACTCAGAGAAGTGATGTCCCTTATCCAAAGGCACACAGCTGGTAAGGAGCAGAGCTCAATTTGAACCCAGTCCATCTCTATATATGCAGAGGGGTGGAGAAGCAGAGGCCTCATACCTCCAAGCTCTGAGATTTTAGTCTCTGGATAGCAATCTCAGAAATATTCTACACTTATGGCCTGAAAAAGATGCCTCAAGAAGGATCTGCTTCCCTTCCTGGCTCATAGTAGTTGTTCAGTATAACTCGAGTAAAGGTCCCCAAAGAGTTCTGTCTAGTCTTCAACATTTCCCGCTCCCTGGACAGTGTCGGGAGGTCCGTTCCTTGGTCCTTTTTTTGCCAGGGTGTTGGCAGCAAACTCTTCCTTATTCAGACCTTTCTCCTGTCCCAGCTCTTCATGGGGGAGGGTCATTAAGAAAGCTTTTTCCCAGGAAGAGCTGTGCCTTCTCCAAGTCTCTGCAGTTGAGTGCCCCAGCCCCTGGCTCTCAAAGGCTGCCCTTGTGGGTTTCAAAACAACCCACAGCCCTGCAGGCTGAGAACCTGGCCCCCGATCCCCCTATCTTTAGAAACCCAAGGTCCATTGCTAGCTAGAGTCAGCTCTGGTAAAACCTAAAGAAGATCGTTTGGGGATGTTTTCAAATAGTGTCTGGTGGAACAAAAGAGCAATTCATCCTGTGTAGCTTTTAGTAATCTGCTTCCCATTCTGGGAATTAGATTGTTCAATTAAGCGAGAGGGCGCCAAGGCAGGCTGCATGACTCAAAAGTTTGCAGCATCCAAAATGTGGAGGAGAGAGGACCTGAGCCAGCTCTCTCCTGGCTGATCTGCCTCCTCTGCTGCCCCTCTACCCCTGTGCCATTTCCAGTTTTCAAATTCCAGCTCAGATAACAACCCCATTGGGATGCCTGGGTGGCTCAGTTTGGTTAAGCGGCTGCCTTCGGCTCAGGTTGTGATCCCAGCGTCCTGGGATCGAGTCCCGCATCGGGATCCTTGCTCAGCAGGGAGCCTGCTTCTCCCTCTGCCTCTGCCTGCCACTCTGTCTACCTGTGCTCGCGCGCGCTCTCTCTCTCTCTCTCTCTGACAAATAAATAAAATATTAAAAAAAAAAAAAAACAACCCCATCAATAAGAAGGCATGTGTGTTTGTGCCCCCCTGCTAGCTAGGGACCTCATGTAAGTGTTTCTTTAGTGAAAAATTCAGAGCCTGAGGTGGACTGGGAAAAGCACACCATCTGCACTGGCCCACTTTCTCTCCTGTGCAGGCTTCACCTTTCTCATTCACCAGCTGCTGGGCATTTGGGATGCTGTTGGGGTAAGTGGGCAAGGCGGTAGATACATGTCGCCTAGGAGATTCTTAATCTAGAAACAAGGGACTTGAGGAGCACCATGAGGTTTCCCTGCAGAATTTTGGGAGTGCATAGGTACATCACAGTATTTTGGCAGGGAGAAAGTCCAGCCCTTCAGTAGCTTCTCAAAGGATACAGGATACTGTCCCCAGGTCCTCTTCAAAAATACTATTCAGGTGGAATTTGTACGTCATTCCTTCATTGCCGGGGAACTCTACTTCTGTAATGTAGAAGCCTTATCATGCATAAGCAGTCCTTGGGGAAATGTGGCAAAATGCAGCTGCCGGGGAGCCATACAGAAAAGATTCAGACTCCATGGGTGTCTGGGGTGAGGTGCAGGAATTTTTGTATTTTTAGCAAGCACTCCACAAAGGCCATGCTCTTTGGCCCACTACTCTGTCATGATAATAGATATTCCTGAAGGTTTTATTTAATGGCCTGTATTTCTTAAAGGACTTAAAGCCAGAAACTACTAAGACATAAGAAATGAAATAAAACACAAAAAACTGTTGCTGGGGCGCCTGGGTGGCGCAGTCCGTTAAGCCTCAGACTTGGTTTCTGCTCAAGTCATGACCTCAGGGTCGTGAGAGTGAGCTGAGCACAGAGCCTGCTTGAGATTCTCTCTTTCTCTCCTTCTGCCCCTCTGGCTACTGCTCTCTCTCTAAAATAAAGAAATAAACATTGAAAAAAAAAACCTATTAAAACCTATTATAAGGAGACAGGAAACCTGTCTCCTTCCTTAAATAACTTGGACTTTTTTTTTTTTTGTCTAACATACTAGTAAAGGGCAAAACCCATATACGCTTACCTTTTTATCTGTAGTAGTAGTAGTAGTAGTAGTGCCTGGTACATAGTAGGTGCTCAATAAATGTGTATTTAAGTGGATTTTCCCACTTCTGGCTATATGTCTGAAAGCTGGTTTCCTTTCAGGTGAGTCCATAGCTGCACATAGCCCAATTGTCTTTGGGGGCCTGCTGATTTCTCCAGCAGGGACTAGGGCTGGATGGAGCCTGTAGACCAGGGCTAATTGGTGTCATTGGGTAATTAATGCAGAATCAGGCCCTGAGCAGATTCCCAGGGAGACAGACACTGAGGGAGGCTTTCATGCTTGGTGGGATGGGAGCTGCTTGCTCAAAGGACGTTCCCAGAGCGCTGAGGCAACCGGCGTGGTCCAGCGGGGATGGTTTGGCAGCTAGAATGGGGTTCGTGGAGTGAGTTTGGAGGGGATTTGTGTTGGTGCCATGGTTCTGCACAATATGGAGCGTGGCAAGTTTGACTTTAAAGAAACACAAACCCCAGGCGTGGGCTCTGGGAGCCAGGCCTGTGTCAACCCTGAAGAATTGATGGTTCTGAAGGAAGACTGTGGCGGGAGGCACTGGCTCAATGTAGCCAGGGGTCCTCCCCCTCCTGTGGACAGCCCAACTCTCAGCATGTTATTCAGGGCTCCCAGGGATACTCCTCTGTTTACCTTTCCTGGTTTCCCTTCTGATCCCCGTGCTGTAGCATTCCTCAGGTATCCCATGCTCTGTGTTCTGGCTAATCCCTCAATCTGAAACAACCTTAACTCTCTCTCTCTCCTGACTAAATCCCATCATCCTTCAATGTTTAGCTCAAATATCACTTTTTCCAGAACGCTTTCCCTGAACCCCTGTATTGGTAAGCATTGGTTGGGTTTTACCACAATAACAAACACCTCCAAAGACCTCAGTAGCTTAAAGCAACAATGTTGCTTTCTTGATCATACCACATCTTTGACAAGGGGAAGCAGAAGGGCCTCATGCAGTCACTTGGGAACTTAAGCCTCTAGAGGCTTCATCTTGATACATACCCTGTCATGACAGCAACAGTAGGGAAAAGGGAAAGAGGGGAACTGCACCACCTGGCCCTGGAAGTGACACAGGTGCCACTGGCCAAAGCAAGTTCAGTGTCCACTGTGTAGTTCAGCAGGCCAGGGATGTATAATGCTTCTGCTGAGGGAGGGATCTGGAATGTGTGTGGATAGTGCTGCAGTCTCCTGGCAACACTGAGATAGGCTAGCTGCTTCTTGGTCTCTCCAAAGCCTCTACAACTTCCTCTATTGTAGCCCTTGCCCTGCTTACTGTAAACCATCTACTAACTGGCCTGTCTTTTCCCCCATGAGTGAATCCATGAAGACAGAAGGCTGGATCTTGCTCTTCTCTGGGGTCCTCACACCCAGCCCTGGGTTTGGCTCAGAGGAAGTGCTCAGCAAATGGTGGAGGGCAGGTGAATGAGTGGGTGGCCCATCCCTTCCCCTCTATAGCACTAGCTTTGCCGGGGATGGGGTCAGGGTAGTAGGTTTCCAGCCTCCATGACTCTCCCTACTCCCCCTCTGCAGGCGCCGGGTCTTGGCCATCTCGGATGGGATCGAGCACATTGGGAACCTCCGCTGGGAGCTGGCCTTGTGTCTCCTGGCAGCCTGGACCATCTGTTACTTTTGCATCTGGAAGGGGACCAAGTCCACAGGAAAGGTAAGAGGTGCATCTTGAAGCAACCAGCCATGGGCATGGGAGGACATGAGCTGTCCTTGTGCGAGATCACATGTGAACCGGAGAGTGCCAGGGAGTTCACATTGCAAAAGGCAGTTCTTCCGTGGGGTGGTAGGAGGATCACTGGACTGAGAGTCCACTCAGGAGCCCAGAGCTAGAATCCCAGTGTACCACTCACTTGTTGCACACCTCAGGGTGTTCACTTTTGCCTTCTGAGCCTCAGGCTGCTCATCTGTGAAATAACAAAGCTGTTCTGTCTTATGGAGAGCCATGCAAGGAAGGGGGAGGTAAAGTGCTTTGAACGCTGGAAGTGCTAAACTACTACCGTGGGGTTTTGTAATGAAGACATGTGCTCTAGGCACATTCGAGGGCAAGAAATGCTGGCTGCCTATACTGACAGGCCCCTAGACCTCACCCAGCTAGAGTCTGTGGAGGGAAGGGCAGATGCTTCCATCTTGTTGCCTTGCTGGGCCACCTGTACCGTGTAGCCTCCTGGACCTCTGTCTCCTCGGAAAAGAGAAATGGGAAGAGGCAGCTGACTCTCAATGGGCCTGGTCAGGAGGTTACCATGGGCCCCTGGCCAGAACCCAAGTCCTGGCCTCAGCTATCTGTCAGGAGGGCTCGAAACATAGAGGAGCAGGGGGACGTCTTTAGCAGAGCCATCCATGCTGCAAGGATCAATACAGAGGTTGTAGGTGTAGCTCATAGACAAGTCCAGCCCACTCGTGTGTTTTATTTAAGAAAAGAAAGTAAAGAATTAGTTGCAAGCATTTAAAAATCCAGAGAGTTCATGGAACAAATGGAAATATGAGTCTGGTATCCTCTGGAAAGTTGAAAGGTTTGGTGACCTAGGGCCTGCATGCTTACACAGCAGCATTTGGCTGAGCTGAGCAGCAGCCACATCCTTCTAGGGATGCTCTGCTTGGCCACAGTCCCCACCATTCCCTATTGCCCTGACCCTTTGGCTGAATGTCAGTGCCATTAGTGTCCTTGTTTGTGCTGTTCCTTTTTTTTTTTTTTTTTTTTTTTTTTT
>RCUC01126018.1:0-33737 GCA_003697995.1 Taxidea taxus jeffersonii
CCTTCAAATTATATCTTTACCATTTGTTAGTCACTTATATTGCCCCATACCATATTCTCTATCTTTATATTTAAATATAAATGTGTTATCTTATTATATTTGCAAATCTAATCTCTAAATACAAAGACAAGGTCATGACTTGGATCTTACTTCTGGAGACTCAGATCCTAAGGATTGAGATTAAGCAACCTGAACACCAAGGGAATGCAGTAAGTGACCCCTCAACACCACCACCACCACCCCCTGCCCCCACTTAGTGGTAGAGAAGGAACTAGAGCCCAGTCTTCCAAAACCCAGACCCAAACTCTTCTAATGATCCACGTGCTGTCACCATAAGTAAATTCTTTATCTGGAGGGTAGACCCTAGGAAGCTAGCTAGATTAAGTGTGCAAAAACTCAAGAGAGAGTGTATACCATTCCTTAGTATCTATGCTGCATTCTCTATTAGGTCATGATGACTCTATGCCTAGATCATTACAAGATCAAATCTTATCAAATAATAGAATGTCATATCTCAATGGGGGTTTTTTGTTGTCATTGTTGTTTGGGAAGTCAAAAGATACTGACATTTGAAAAAAAAGAATGGGATTATATTTCTTTGGTGATTCCATCTAAAACTGACTCCTCTCAGTTCTTTGGGGTTAATTTAGCCTGGCTTGAATTTGGAACTGTATTCAGAAAAAAAGCCCAAGGGTTTACCGTACTCATGCAGCTATTCCTAATTTCTATTTTTCCAAATCCCACGTTTCAGATATCGCCCATGGCCATCTTACTATCTGGCCCTTGAGTTTATAGATTCTATTGTCTCTTCAGTGGAAAGATCAGGCAGGTTGGTTTGAAGTGAGTGCTTCTCAAGATGTAACTGAGGAAGGTTTTTGAGTGGTCTGTATATCTAAATTTGTGTTTTGGTTGGTTGGTTGGTTTGGTGGAAGGGCACTTGGTCAAGACCCAGGATAGAAGAAGGCATCAGAAAGTCAAGAGAGAAAAGATGGTGAGAGAACTTTTGGTGAGATGACTCGCCATCTATTATGTACATATATACTTTTCTCACATACAGTCTTCCTTGAACAGCCATGATACAGAATGCTCCAAGTAAACCAATAACTATTCAAGGAGAAATATTGGAAGGAGAAAGTGTCTACTACTTAGGACATCTCCTGAGAACAACTCTGCTTTCCATAGAATGAGCTGAACTCACATCTGGTTTGGAGAATCTGATCTCATTGTTAACAGTTGGGACTTTGAACCAGTGCCCATCCCTGTGGATTCAGAGGTGACTGATAATGTTAGAAAGAGACATTAGGGGCCCTTGGGTGGCTCAGTGGGTTAAAGCTTCTGTCTTCAACTCAGGTCATGATCTCAGGGTCCTGGGATGGAGCCCCAATGCGGGCTCTCTGCTCAGCAGGGAGCTGGCTTCCCCCCCACCCCTCTGCCTGCCTCTCTGCCTACTTATGATCTCTGTCTGTCAAATAAAAAAAGTCTTAAAAAATAAATAAATAAATAAATAAATAAATAAATAAATAAATTTTTTTTTGAAAAAAGAGAGAGAGATTATCCTAGCTTTCCTAGTTCTGTGGTTTTCCAGACTCAAGGGAATCATAGATACTGTACTTACTCATTGATATTGCTGGATGAGAAAGTAGATCCAAAGGAACTAAGCAGAATACAACCTGCTAGTGCAGTTCCTGGTCTACTGTAGGCACCCAGTGCTCTAAGATGGCCAACCCCTTGGTTGCCCCAGCCCTTGAGCCAGAGTACCAACACTTCCTTCTCATGTCCTGTGATTTGTCCCAATGCTCTTACTACAAAATGTCTTGTGTCTTGTGTCCCTAGAGGTCTGCCTATGCAGAATACAGTGAAGAATATAGATGACAGTTTTTGTCCCTATATAGATGACATGTCTGTGTCCCTGTGCCTCCATAGTGAAGAATACAGATGACAGTCTCTACTCTCTACTTCCTCAGAGATCCCAGTCCCCTTATCACCCCTCACTTTATACCAAACACATTGTCTGCATTTACAACCACCTTTGTTCTCTTCCTCTGACAAGACTCTCTCCTCTTCAGTCTATGAATCTGAATTCATAGTATAAATATTTACATACTCATGTAGTATTCATAGCATGAATATTTATATACTCATGGGTTCTGGCTTTTCACTCTGTACTCACAACTGGCCTCTCCCCATTCAGTCCACCACAGACGTATTACTAACACTACCAGTGACCTACCTCTTAATTGCTGAATTCCTAGACCCTCTGTTGTCAGTCAGTTAATCGTGTCCTCAATTATAAAGCTCCTTCTTCTTCTCCACACCTTTCTGGCTGACACAGATAAAACCTAATCCTCCTTTTTAAGTGATAATTTTTATCTCAGCTCATTCTTACCTCCCAACACCCTATGCTCCACCCAGTCTAACAAAAGGCGAGAGGCCTAAGTTAACTCAGCCATCCCCCTGTACCAGAATCTCACACCCTTCATGGTCCTGATATCTCTCACATGGACACATTCCAGCACATCAGTGTCTGTCTTTTTTTTTTTTTTTTTAAAGGAATCTGTGCCCATTATAGGACTCAAACTCACCACCTTAAAATCAAGAATCTCATGCTGTTACCAACTAAGCCAGCCAGATGTCAGTGTCTTTCTTAAAGGAAGCCACATGATAAAATAAATGTTAGCTCCCATGAGGGTCTCGACAGATGCCACAGAGGGCATAGCTACCCTCCTCCTTAGGAATATGTGTCACTGTCCCCAGGTGACAGCCTTTGAGCAGGTCCACTCCCAGAGCTCTATCCTAGTCATGACTTACATTTGGAAAAAAAGTGTTTAAGTGTTTTCCTAAATATTTGAAAAGCAGGACATGGTTGCCATTTTTCTCAACTTTGTTCCTTTTAATCAAAGCTACAAACAAAAGTCACACTTTGTGGGAAGAAATCTCATTTATGTCTCTGGGCCCTGCTTTGGGATTCAGAACTTAGGTTCTTAAGATTTACGACTGACTGATGTTGTGAAATCAGTTGTTTCTGGCTGCAAATCATGAAATCAGCACCAAGTTGGCCATAAAAAATGAAGGTTTTATGGTAAGTGGTTTAAGAAAAATGCAGAATATGAGTCCTTTGCGATGTATATGTTTTATAGCAGCAATTCCCTATTTTTAATTTTTTTTGAAAAAAAATTCCATTGCTATGGTAGGGAAACATCTTGAAGTAACTTCAGTGAAAACAGCTATGTATATAGAATAACATATAATGGTTCTGTCAGACTTATTCTCGCACTAACTGAGGCATAAATCTATGGTGATGATTTTTTCCCTGCAGAATTAGATTTTATTAAAATAGTTACTTTGTATCCCATCTAGCCCTGAGTCAAAGCAGTAGGATTCTATATAAAAGAAATTTGTTGATCCTAGTGCAAGCTAGGGCAGAATCAATTTCAATTTCCTTTGGCTGTACTATTAGTGTTTATCTGATGGTGGATTCCTTTTGTTTTTAAGTGGTATCTATAACAACAGCCAAAAACTACTGATTAAATTCCAAGAATCTTTCTTGATCTCAATTCAGAAAGTGTATACATTATCCTTTTCTTGAATAATGAATTTTTTCCATATCATGGTTTTTAATTGATCATTTCCAACATTGAGTTCCTCAAAAAGTTTAATATATATTATGAGGAACCTGGGTGTTTAGTCAGTTAAGTAAGCATCTGACTCTGACTGTGGCTCAGATCATGATCTCAGGGTCATGAAATCGAGGCTGCATGTCAGGCTCTGGGCACTGAGGCAGGCTGCTTAAGATTCTCACTCCCTCTCCCCCTCCACCTTCTCTCTCTCCTTCCAAAAAAAAAAAAAAAATGTTGCTTGATTCCACCCCCCCTTTGGCATCCATTATCAGATGGGGATCGAGATATTCCATCCTTGTAATGGCCTTCGGTGGCTTTAGCTAATGGGACTGTCTGTTCCATGGAACATGCCTAGATATTGGGGTTAAAGACAAATAACTCCCTTGGGTAATTACAACCAGTTTCTCTTGATGGGTCTGTGACTTCACTCAGTGTCCAGTTAGACAAATACATAACTGTGACTTCATGGCAAAAGTATAAGGGCTTGGTTAGATGAGAACTCCCTTGAGGGGCTAGAGGCCATTCCTGATGCTGGCTTGATCTTGAAAGTACTTACTGGAGGTTCAGAGTCACATAGCAGCCCTGAAGCTTGAGGTGCTAGTCGTTCAGATGTGTTTGTTAGTGGCAGGTGACAGGTTGGCACAGGTGACTTGTAGTGTTAAAATTTACAGGACCTCTGGTTGCAATTTTGTATATCCTGCCAGATCCAACTCAGTGGAGGTGTTGTTCACATATGCTCTGATTAGAATGGTCCTCTCAGAATGATGCAGTGCGCAGCCTGTGCACCTGCAGACAGCAGCCATGCTTTCCCCTGCCTCATTTTTCTTCATGTCTCCCCGCTGCTTTCTTGGGATTGAATATAAAGAGCTATGTGGCTAGGAGGTTTGGAGACCAGTCCTAAGTGACAAATTCCCCAGAGAGATATTGTGATGCTAGCGACCAAAGTGACTTGAAATTCAGGTAAGTGATTAAAATATTTGATGTAAAACATGTATACTTCCTTCTTTCATCCCACCTCACACCTGTACACTGGATGCATCACTTCCCAGGTCATCTCTGGGATGAGGTGCATTCAGTCTGATCCATGCCATATGCCCAGTCACTTCATCACCTTTGTTTCATGTTTGTGGAATCAGCCCTGGAAACTTCTTGCTTAGGGAAGTGTATATATTATCACAGCTGCTAAACCTGGGTTACAAACAGCTTTAAGAGATACATATGACATTCATCCACAGGGTTACATGGGCAGAGGCATGGTCCAGGGTCACCTCTTTTTTGGGATGATAGCAAGCATTTGCAGATGGGAATCCTCCACCCCAAGCCTACTTTTAAGGATCTCTTTGTTATTTCTTACTGCTTATTGGTGTATTAGTTTAATTCCACAAGTATAAATGAATTTTCATGGGCCCATGTTCCCAAGAAGGGGCACGTTAGGCATTATTTCCTAAAATAGTAAGTATGGCTGCTTTTCTGAATGCTTACCTGGTGTCATGGGCTGAATGATGAATTTTCTATTTATTTTCTGACTTATTTTTTTTTTTTCTCACACAGTGCTATCAGGGGACTAATACTGTCTTCATTTTATAAATGAAACACTAGAAACTTGTCTGAATTTGGTCTGACTTCCTGAGTTTATGAGCTTTCCTCTCATGTTGCGATGCTCCCCTAAAATGACATTCCCAGGCATTGATTCATGCTATCAGATAATTATCCTTCCCAGCAGAAGCACACGCTGCTGTGTTTGTAGCTGATTCTTGCCTTTGCTAGTGGCTCTTCCTGACCATGGCCATGAGCCCAAGTTGCGCCTTCAGTGCTGATTATCCACGAATGGAGTCTGGGCACTCCTGGCCTGCTCCGGGGCAGCCTCTTCTTGCTTCCCGCTCTCCCACTGTGCTTCCACTTCGCTGGATGACAGATGTGGACAGGAATGATTGATGAAGGAACATAATGAAGATGACATTTATGACTTGTCTGAGAGACCCAGGAAAAACTTGGGTGTTTGTCAGTTTACTGATGTATAATGACAAAAATCCCAGCGATACCGCATCTATTCTAGAACCCCCATGGAGAATAACTGCATGCTTTGTGATCCTGTGCTCTGGACATGGGTGATCTTGGAAAAGTTTGAGGAAGAGAAGTTGCTTGGGATATTTTTCCCCCAAATACACTCTTTGATATGTAGCTGGTGGTTCAGCGAATAGTGCACAGAGCTGCCATGCATTTGAGTCCAGAGTGGGCTTAAGGTGCTTTTCAGCCATTTAGAGCTAAACTTGGCTGATCTTTCCATGAATGCATGTGGTCAAGACCAGTATTCAGTGAGATTATGTCATTGGTAAAGTTGTCTTTTATCCTTCAGGTCTTGGCCCAGTGGGCCAAACCCCTCTCCTGTTACCCCTTTAACTTGCATTGAGCTGTCACCTTGTTTTGGTGTCCCAAAATTCCCCAAGTTGCAGAAGACTCATTACAGGGATTCTGAAGTCAGTCACAGTCAGAATCATTGTTCACCACCTATCAATGACTGTTAGGAGAAGTGGACACATGAGCCAAACTACAGGGACAAAGCTGGTGGCGGCAACAGCATATGGAAGATGATTGAGATTGCTTAGATTATGTTACTGTTGAAGGCTTGTGTACTGCTTAGTCTCGTGTGATCAGACTGGTCCTAAATATGGTATTTGATTCCTCTTTCATGTTCTTTCTCATGATGTCATAGCAAATCTAAATGCCTGAATTTTATGTTAGTCATTCATATCTTTTTTTAAAGATTTTTTTATTAAAAAAAAAAACAAAAAAGTAAAAGGTTTTTTATTTATTTGTGAGACAATGAGAGAGAGAGAGAAAGAAGGAGCAGGGGGAGGGGCGGAGGAAGAGGGAGAAGCAGATTCCCCACTGAGCAGAGCAGGGAGCCCAATGTGGGACTCAATCCCAAGACTTCAGGATCATGACCTGAGCGGAGGGCGGGAGCTTAACCGACTGAGCCACTCACATGCCCCCATTCCTATCTCACGTGTACACCTTTTAAATGGAAATCCCAGCCCTGTCTTCTTGAAAGTGGAAGAATACTACTTATTCTATGCTAAAGGAATTTCAGACATATAAATGATGAGAGAGGATTGTTTTTATTTTTTTAATTTTTTAAAAGATTTTATTTATTTATTTGAGAGAGAGAGTGAGGATTAGCAGTAGGAAGGGGCAGAGGAAGAGGCAGGCTCCCCCCTGAACAGGGAGCCCGATGCGGGACTCAGTCTCAGGAGCTCAGGATCATGACCCTAGTTGAAGGCAGGCACTTAACCCACTGAGCCACCCAGACACCCCAGGAAAGAATTATTTTTAAGAGATAGCTCTCTTCCTTTTTTTTTTAAACTTTTGAGAGAGATTTTATTTATTTGAGAGAGAGAAAGAGGGAATGCACATGCACTAGCAGTGGTGAGGAGCAGAGGGAGAGGGACAAGTTGTCTCCTTGCTGAGCACAAAGCCCCCAACACAGGGCTCAGTCCCATGATGGCTCAGATCATGACCTGTGACCATATCAAGAATTGGATGCTTAACCAACTGAGCCACCCAGTTGCTCCAAGAGACAGCTTCATTCTTTCTTAAACAAATGGATTTTTCTGTATCACAGTTATAAAAGGAATCAGAAGGATGAGGATCATGGGTAGTTTCCCCACCATATGGATGTAATGGACACTGTGGGTGTTTTCTCATCCATTCCCATGCTCTGATGCCCTGGATCAGTCTAGAAATCCAGGTATAAGCTCATCGGTTTCTGGCATTGATCAGTTTCTGATCACAAGGAATGATTCATGAATGGGTACCTGTTCTAATTGGGAAAAATCACACAGAGAAGAGATAGTTTTCTAGTGCTTAGGTAAGGTGTTCTTCCTCTTAGGACAAAGAAGAAAAGATATTTCTGTCCTTTTTCTAGATATTGCCAAATGTGGTAATGAAGCTGACACGGAGATAGCAGAGAATTACAGGGACACAGAACTAGAGCCATTACTTAGAGTTTCCTCCCAAAGCCTGCCTCACCTTTGCACTTCTAGTTCTGGAGCCAATAAAAATCCTTATTCTTTAAGCCAAGTTGAACTGGACTTTTTCTTAACTTCAGCCGGATTCCTCTCAGCTAACACAATGTGGAAATGAGTGTATCCCTGGTGTTTCAATCTACTCTGAGCACTGGCTGACTTACAGGAGCCTGACCTCTGTGACTGCCTCTGATGGTATAGCACACATCTGAATATGCCTCACATCTCCCACTGATTGGGCAATCCATCCTGCCCAGGCTTGGCTCTTCCTGCTTATATAATATGAAGCCCCTTCCCCAGCCTTCTCCCTCCTCTCCATCTCCTACACCCAAACCTGACTGCAGGAGTGAATGTCTGATTCAGAAGGAAGCTGGGCTGAGCAGGCAGATGTTCTGTCTTGTGAACCTGATACAGAAATTGCTTGTCGTTAGAGAGTACTTTAACTGGGAAACTGGATGTATCACAGACATGGGGTGGCTATTCTTATACCATGTGCATAGCAAAGCAAAGAAAGCTGGTTGGCAGAAGCGAGGTGGTAAAGAAACAACCATGTAGAGAAGCATCCCAGGAAGCCAGGGCTTCCCATGTCCAGGTCAGGTCCTGCCCTTGAGTTCAAATCTTCCTTCTTCCTGAAATAGCTCTGAAGCTCTTCTGTTTCCTGTGACCAGACGGCCTTGGCTAAGACAAGAAGGGGTTGCTTTCACCTCAAGTTAAAAAATGATACAACTGAAGGTGAGAAAATCAACCAAACTTGTTTTGCAGCAAGCTGGGCGTCAGCCTCGCTTTCCTGGCATTATAAACTTTGTTTTTTTTTTGGTTTTGTTTTTGTTTTTTTTTTCCATTTCACTTGCTGGTTAAGTGACCAGGAGAGACCAATTCATCTAAAATACTTTGTGACCATTGCCCACCACATATCAGAGAGAAAAGAGAATCACTGTTCTCTCCGGAATGTCCTTGACAAAACTGAATGGGTTTATAAGCTGCCAGACTGAAAATTCAGTAGTAAACTGGGCGGCAATCACTATAGGTCCTTTTAGGTCGATATTGATCCACTTAGTTTCTTTCTTTTTTTTTTTTTCTTTTTTTTATTTATTTGGTAGACAGAGATCACACAAGCAGGCAGAGAGGCAGGCAGAGAGGGGAGGGGAGAAGCAGGCTCCCTGACGAGCAGAGAGCCCGATGTGGGACTCGATCCCCGGACGCTGGGATCATGACCCGAGCCAAAGGCAGCGGCTTAACCCACTGAGCCACCCAGGCGTCTCTCCACTTAGTTTCTTTCTTAAATGATCAAGAACTCATGCCCGGGGGCGCCTGGGTGGCTCCCTCAACTGAGCGTCTGCCTTCAGCTCCTGTCATGAACCCAGGTTCCTGGGATTGAGCCCCACATCCAGCTCCCTGCTCCATGGGGAGCCTGCCTCTCCCTCTCCTTCTCCCTTTGCCTGCTGCTCCACCAGCTTGTGCTCTCTCTGTCAAATAAATAAATTAAAAAAAAAAAAAAAAAGAACTCACCAGCCTTGGCAGTTGCTACAATTGTTAATTACCTTTAAATAGATATCTGCTGATTTGCACATCAGGACACTCTTGATAGAGCTGCCCATGTGAGAGGCAATGCCGCTGAAGAGCAGCAGCTGCCCTGAGAGTGTCTGGTGCTGTGACTGTCATTCTGAGACTCATGTGAAGCCACTCCTTGTTTTCTCAGTACTTGTGGCCTGTCTCTTCGGACCGAGCTTCTAGACCTCCCACCTTATTTCAAGGCAGCTGCACTGGAGAATAACTGCATTTTGTTTTTGTAGTGACATCCCCAACCAGTCCCCCAAATTAATTTTATCATATGACACGTAGCCTTCAAATTTAATGAAAATCCATTCAGCCATTATCTGTGATATGACAGACTGGAACTTAATTATATTGACATGGATTTGAGCTAATGCTATCATATTTTGCTAGAAAAGGCATCTCTTTAAGAGCGATTACAATTAGCAGTCAGATTGGGGAAATGAAGCCATGGAGAAATATCTGTGCAGTCAAATGGCGCCCATACCATCTGGTCAGAGACTGAATATCATCCTCATTCACCCAGGTAATCACAGCTAGGCTTTGGGTTAATACCTTTGAAGAAGTATTTGATTGCATGTTAGAACAAGGGAAGATTTCTAATAATATTAAGTGCAATGATTACAGAAGGCTGCATCTAGTCCTTTTGGGCTTTTAAGTTGCTACAGAAGTAATAAAACACTTGTTGCATAGTACCCCTACCTTGAATAAGTGGATTTGTACAGTCTTTCTCCACCTCCATGCCCTAATAAAGGATATTAAGTGTCTGACTACGCTGCAAAGGAACTATTGCATGTAGAGGAAGCATAAACATCCGAAGGCATTAGCTTTCTGTACTACCTTCCTTCCCTAACCCTTCCTCCTTCATCCTTTCTCTTCGGAAAGTGCTTTAGTCAGTATGTCACTAACCTATCTTCCATTATACTTTTGTTATCTTCCCCTGGGAAGGGTACTTTCTTTTTCTCATGATCTCTCAAAGTTAAAGTCCGCAATTATGGCATCTTGAAACTTGGGCTGATGCTGTTGAGGGTATCTTAGCTGGTTGGGTCTTGTGGAGGAGATTCTTATAGCAGTGGCTCAGGCAAGGGGGTGAGGAATGGATGACAGGAGATGTGTTGAGGGCTCCTGCCATAGACTAGAGGATGGGGACTGAGTATCTGGACACAGTAGGCATACCAGGAATGAAGGAAGAGGACTCAGTGATGGAAATTATGATGAGGATAGGGAAAATGGTTAATATAATTTCTTTCCATCCAAGAGTTGGCAGATTTTTTTTTTTTTTCTGTAAAGGGCTAAATAGTAAACAGTTTCAAGCCTTGGGGCCAGACATTTTCTACCACAACTACTCAACTCTTCCATAAACATAGACAATGATATATAAGTGGGCATGGCTGTATTCTAATAAAACTTTCCTTATAAAAAAGAGGGTAATTTATTTGTCCCAAGGTCCATCTAGTCACTTGTTTAGAAAATCTACTGTTAAAAATAAATACTAGATTGGTTGCTACATGGTATGTTGGGTACTAAATTCAATTCTTAGATTTACTAAAAATCAAGAAGCCCTAGGATTCTGAAGATTATTAACTCCCTTTGAAGTTTAGCAATATTTTTTCAAAGTTCATTTGTGCTGTGGTCATTTTAACAATATTATAAGTGTCCAAATCTGCACATGTGAAAACAAATTTGTTTGGTACATAGAATTAAGCTCAGCACACTTTTTTTTCCTATAAAAGAAGGATTGTAATAATTAATCCTGGGAATCATTAACCCTGAAAATAGCAGTGGGATTCTATGTAAGTGAAGAGCCTAACACTGTACTAACCACTACAGGAGATTTTTCAAAGTACTGGGGCTGATATTTCTGTTCTTGAGGAACTGTCCATTACTGTTAACCCAGTGGAAGCCTGCTGAAGACAAGTGTGCAGCCCTGTGGCCAATGAGAGGAGCAGATATGGCTGTAGGTGGCCTGCTAACTTATTTGCATTAATCAGAGGGACCTTTGGTTGTAGGAAGCAGAGACTCACTAGGGTCAACTCAGGTTCATGGAGGCTCATTACAAGATTATTGGGATCACTACCATTTGCCTGAACTTTGTGAGAACACAGAAGGAGTCCTGACTACCCCCAGGAAAGAACTGGAACCATAGTCAAGGATCAAGAGAATGGGTGGGTTTTTTGATCACTCCTCCTGTCTTAGAGTTGTGCCATTAATGCTATTCAGTGGTCTCCTGTGTCTCTGCTTTTACTCTCATTGCTAGATACCGATTACTCTCTCTGTATCTTTCTTTCAAATTCTCAAGGAAGTTACTCTTAGTAGTCTAATCAGTGGTGGGCTGCAGTGTGGATGGTGGGTGTTCTCTCCCACACAGCCATACTGTTAGACAGACTTTTCTTCCATCTTGTGTCTTCTCACTCCTTAGTGCCTTGCAGTCTTCTCTGTCTTACTTGCAAATGAAAATTCAGTCACTTGGCTGCACTTAATTGCAAGGGATGCTGGGAAATGCAATCTACCTGCATGTACAGGAAGAAAGGGAAATGAATTAGATGAACTATTCAGGCTTTAAAACACACAAAGCAAGCCTACAGATTACTGTATCTATTTGCACAAGTGCCTCTGAACTTGCTTGAGTTTGTTTTCAAAGAGCCTTAGGTCTGTAAAATCCCTAGAAAAAGTGAAAGAGTGTTTTCCTGGGTTCATTCCTAAAAAAGAAAAATTTGTTGCTAATCAGAGATGGAAAATCCAAAATGGCAAGATTCTTCTCACTACCAACTGTGAGCCAGCACCAATTTATATACTCTGAAGTGTTTATCATACACAAAGGGAAGGAACTTTTCCTGAATCTGCTTTAAGAGTAAAAGCAGGAACATATAGAAAGAAATGACAGTTTGCTTTTCTGTCATCCCAACAGCTAAAACTGTCCTGGACTTTCAAGGATCCCATCCTATTTTTCTGTCCATGTATCCTAGTTCTTGAATCAGGAAACATGGCGGTAAAGATGTGAGTTCTGAATAAATGTCTTGCAAGTTTTAGATGATAATGAACATCCTATATGACTGAGTCTAGAGTATGGATCCCAGCCTTGCTGTTATCAAGCTTGGTAACCTTATGTTACTTTGTGTCTGCATTTTTACCTTGAAGTTGAGTGTGATTGTTTAAAATGTATCATTTAGAGAAACCTAAACACCAGTGACTGTGTTTTCTCTGTGATAGTGCTGGATGATTCTAGATGGAGGGATACCTTTCTTCCTTTTTGCTGTTATTATTGTCAATTCCAAATTAGGCCTGCCCTTCACAATGCAAGCTTTTTCAGGGGTAAAGTGAGACTGGGTGGACTTTTCACCTACACAGCCCAGCCCTAGGCATGAAGATTTTTGAGATGCACCTCCAACCAAGAGCTCCTAAGGATCTTTGTGGATTTATCATAGGGGGGATAATTTCTCAGAATGTTGTTCTGCATATGGGACTGGGGAAAAGAAGTAAGAAAAAGAAGGAATAGTCTTGTGGAACTTCTGTATTCTGGGCAAAATGGTAGTGGATTGAGCTTGTCCCTTACATGTCCTTTGTAGGGTTAGCTTGCCCTTCTCCCTAAAAGCCTGTTCTCGGTATCTATTTTGACTTCTCTGGGTTCAGTGCCTGCCTGCCAGCCTGCCTGCCTCCTTTTCTTCCTTCCTTCCTTGCGGAGTGCTCGGGGGGACAGAGAAAGAAAGAGAATTGAGAATGTTAAGCAGGCTCCATACCAAATGCAGAGCCCAACACGGAGCTCGATCTCACAATCCTGAGATCATAACCTCAGCCAAAATCAAGAGTTAGACGCTTAACCGACTGATCTACCCAGGCACTCCCATTGCCTTCTTTCTAATTTGACCAGCATTCTTGCTCCTCTTTGACTACTTCCCTGGTCTCTTAAAACCTATATCTGGGTGTGTGTACCTCTCAAAGATGTACTACATCTGACCAGTACAGCAACCGCCAGAGATGGGGGGTATAATAGTACATTCTCACAAAGAGCATCTGGAAACAAAATCCCATTCTTGATTGTGTGACCTTGGGGAATCACTTTACTCAAGATTGTTTGAGACAGAGCAAGGGATAATGGCCACATGGTAGGCAAGGCGGGGGCTGCTCGAGGTCTGAGCCATCAAGACCCTATATATAACCACTTCCTGCATGGAAGTCTCCCACTCTGAAGTTGCAAAGAGCTAGCCTTGACAGGGAGCTGCGGGTTCCCCAGGACTTAATTGATATAAGAAGTAGCATTACAGTGAATTAATTAGAAGCCCTTGAGTCTTGATAAGCGTTTGTTACAGGCTGCTGTGCCTTTTCATTATGACGCTGGGGAAAGGACTGAGGAGGGAGAGCATGGAGGATGTTTTATAGGCAGATGCAGAATAGACTTTGTAGGCAGTGCGGGGAGAGAAATCCCTGCATAATGATAGCTCACTAAGGGAAAATTCCAAGACTCCCATGAGTCCTGAGCTCTTGAGAAATGAGAACTTCCTGACAAGTCACTTGGTTTAGCTTTAAGAAAATGAGCCTCTTGATTTATGAAACAAGTCCAGGAACTGGCATTTGGATTAAGAAGCACTTTGCTCTGAAAGAGAAGTAGAGAGATGGAATTGGGGGAAGGAACACAGTCATCAGGATAAGTAAAACTAGCCTCGAGACCCTAAGAACCATGAGACATCAAACCAAAAAAACATCCAAACTCTCCAGGGCCCACTCAGAACAATTCTGTGATGAATTGCAGCCCTTAATTAGTGTTGGCCACCTAGTGGCCAAAGGGGGAACAGCATACTGATTACAGGCGCTGTTTACTTTAATTAAATCGTATTTACAATAGAAGCTAATTGTTATAAAAATGTGTGAGTGAGAGGGGGCTTAAGACATATCACATCAGAGGAAGATTTTTGCATCAGAAAAATATAATTTTGCTCTTAAAAACTCAGCCATCTCAAGATTAGATGATCCTGACTATGAGTATAATTGAATACAATTAACTCCTATCTTTCAGTCCATGTACATATGGAGATTACAAGTATTATGCTGTCTTTCAAGCCTGTTCTGAAAAATGGCTCTTCCATGAGATCTTGCTTTTGATGTAGTCTGGAAAGAGTGCTCTCGTGCCAGGAAAATTACCAATGTACTGAAAATAAATTACAGCTAGGAATTGGGACTTGGGTTACCAGCCATCCAGCTGAGTTATGCAAAAACTTGGTGATTATCAGAAAGTGATTTATTTATTGTGCAAGGATGTTTGTGTGTGTGTATAGTGTGGGCATATGCCTAAATATATATCTGAAATTAAACCAATTATGGACATTCTTATATATCTCTCAAGATGTATTGAGGGTACCTAATAATAAGTATTTATTGAATATCCTCAGAGAACTGAGTTCTGGTCCATCCCACTGAGGGATATTAGAGAAGGATTTACAAAGCCTTTATCCAATCTAAATGGGGAATGTAAGTCACATTTGAGATAATGATCAACAGTAGAAGTTATCAAATGGCCTTGGTTTTAGGATATCTTAGAGAATACACAAAATGACTTGAATCTCATCCATATGTAAGAACATATGTACCATGGGCATTAAGGAGGGCACTTGATGTAATGAGCACAGGGTGTTATATGCAACTGATGAATCACTAAACTCTGCCTCTGAAATGGATAATACACTGTATGTTAAATGATTGAATTTAAATTTTAAAAAAAGAGAACATATATACTGTCAGTACTGATGCTTTGCATCTCCCAGTAGCACTCTACCTTTGATGTTTTTTTTTTTTTTAAGATTTTATTTATTTATTTGACAGAGATCACAAGTAGGCAGAGAGGTAGACAGAGAGAGAGGAGGAAGCAGGCTCCCTGCCAAGCAGAGAGCCCGATGTGGGCCTCGATCCCAGGACCCCGGGATCATGACCCGAGCCAAAGGCAGAGGCTTTAACCACTGAGCCACCCAGGTGCCCCTACCTTTGATGTTTTCTACTCACATTGCTTACCATTCCTGCCTCTGGCCATCCTCACAGATGTGCACACCCTGATCCAACTCCTTCCCACATTACCTGTTCAGCTTATCTCTTGCATGTGGTCCTATATAAGCCAGCCAATCTCTCTGGCTCACACAGCCCGTGAACATATATTCTTACTCATTCCATTCCCAGATCCTTATTCCTCTTTCTCCCCCACACAGCATAATGCCTCACGAAAAACATGTCTTCTCCAAATGACACCCATGATTTTATGTCTTCCTGTTCCCTCACCATTATTACTAATGGTGATACCATTATTACATTATTACCACTGTTGTGTAATTTATAGATACAGATGCCAGATGAGCTCGTGTGGGGATGTGTAATCATTAAGGGCTTCCTATCTGGTTTCTACTTTATAAAGTCAGATTCCTTTATGTAGGCCTAAAACACTGGGTTAGTGATATTCAGAGTCTACTTGATCATATGACAGCTGGAATTAGAAGTGAGTCCCAAGCATGGAGCCTGAAAAGAAGGTGAACTTTGCCGTAGATTAATGTCAGTTCTTCAAGAATCAAAACTACTTTAGCATGATCTATTGATGATAAATATTTAGCTAATTAAGTCCTATTAATTGCAGATTCAAGACTCCTTTGTTCCAAGAGAGGTCATTGACCTAGTAACCGCCAGTCAGAGAAGTTAATCAGCAGATGAATTCACAGCAAGTGAAATTATCATGCATCTTAAATTTCAGAAGGAGTGAGAATGTTTTAGCAACACCGAGTGACAAAGGGAAAAAAAAAAAAAGGTTGGAAAGCAAAATCACCTTGGAACTTCAGCCATCTCGTTAGTTTCTATGAATTTCATGTGAGAGAGAAATAATAGGAAGTCTAGTTGAGACAAGATAGGGTTTTATGGCAAAAATCCATCAGACTCCTTTATCCTGGGACAAAATTTTGAACTTGAGGATGGAGTATTTTCTCTCATGGACATTGGATTTAAAGGCTATTGTATCCAAGGATGTTCTCTGTAGCATAACTCTTGCTGTTTGCACAACCTGCAAATGTTCCAAAGCCCAGAGTTATAATTAAGGACCTTGTTACACCATAAAAGATTTTCAAACTTTAATCTATGACAACCCACATAGCACTCAGGGCTTAAATACTTTATTGACCAGGCTGGCAGGCTGACTCCTCTATTGGAGCGGGGAGAGCCCGGTTCCAATTTATCTCTCCCACACTACATATTTGTAGTCATAAATCTTTTGCTAGGCTCTTTGAACATTAAAAATAGCCCAGCATTGCTGGCTTTTCTCCTGGTGCCATGAGAGCCAAATCAGAGGTGCCAGCCTCCCATGGCCTTTCCATGTCACGCTGTGGCAAGGAACATTTACATCTGTCCTGGCCCTTCCTGTCTTAAGTGTCAAGTCCAACAACAGCATTTCCCATTCAGAGTTGGGCTCCCTCTCCTCAGATGCCTCCCTTATCTAGAACTCGAAACTGAGTGACGGTCCGGGCTGAGCTGTCCCTGTGCCAGCTTGCATCTGTTCTCTTCTCTCCATGATGACTTTGGGCTGGTGTGTCTTCCTCATTCTACAGGGATCCTACCAGGTGGAAAAGACTCACTGGGCTGTCACCAAAGCCTGGGCACACAGGGCTTTCACCTGGACCTCAGGAGAGAGGCAGAGCCAGCAGCAAAGGGCAGGGAACAGTTTCTGAAGACACAGAAGAGAAACAGTTTCAGGACAGGCACAAGAGCAGAGCCGAACTCGACTCTAAACTAGAGAGTGACCCTACAACCAGGTTGTTTAGAGCAAAGAACAGCAGGTTCCAATAGAATGTCTTCTTCTAATATGAGACTAGGGTTTTGTTTGGATTTTTATTTCAGTGCTGATTAGAAAAAAAGCTTTATGGGAGTCATGCTACATGTCCTATGCAGGACTCTTCCTTTTTCTCCTAAGCTCTTGTCCTGATTGTTTATAAAACCAGCTTTATTGAGGTCTAATTGCCATCCAATAAACTGTGCATGTTTAAAGTACACAGCTTAAGTTTGTCATAGGTATTCAACCATGAAGCTATCAACATAACCAAACTAATGAGGATATCCATTTCCCCTTCAGTTTCCTCCTGCCCTTTGTACTCCCTCTTTCCTACCCCCCATCCCACCCCATCTCCGGGCAGCTACGACCCTGTTTTCTGCCACTTCAAATTAGTCTGTATTTTCTAGATTTCTGTGTAAGTGGCATCAAACACCATGTGCTCTTTCCATTTCATGCCTTTCCCCCAGCATAATTATTTTGAGATTCATCCATATTGGATCATGGATTCACAGTCCATTCTGTTTTGTGGCCGAGGACCGTTCCATCGTGTGGGTATCCTGCAGTCTGTTTATCCGTTCACCTGTGCATGGACGCTTGGGTTGTTTCCAGTTTGGGACTGTTATTAATAAAGCTGCTGTGAACATTTGTATACATGTTTTACTAGGCTTTCATTTCTCTCGGGAAAATATCTGGAGAGAGAGTAACTGGGTCATTTAAAGGTATATGTATAGCTTTTTAAGAAACTGCCAAGCTCTTTTCTACAGAGGCTGTACCATTTATATTCCCACCAGCTGAGAGTGCCAGTTCCTCTATATCCTGGTTAACCTAGCATTGTAATCCCCACTGTGAGGTGGCTCTCTAGCTTGTGTGCCCATCTGCCTCAAACATGGCCGCTTGTCTTGGCCACACAGGAAAGAGCCAAGGGTTGGGCTGGACAAAGGAGGAAGACACTGGGCCGGGATATTCATGACCTAACATAGATAGAAACTATCCATTTTGTGAGAGTCCAGATAACTAAAGAACTTTTGTTCTATGGCGTTAGTCATAATCGTGATAATAGATTATTATGGATTGAAAGTTCTGACCATTATTCCATAAAAAGGAAGGAGAGGAAATATATTTTGCTTTCATTTTATGGAATCCAGTAAATGTTGCTCACATATTAACTAGAACATGATGCTCAGAGATAGAAAAAATGTACTTCAGATTGTTATTCACTAAGAGAAACATGTTTCTGAGTATGGCTGTTTAGCCTAAATGCCCTGAATGGAAATCCCTTTAATATCCTTTCTAAACACAAGTGAGCACAAGCTTACTACCTCTTAGGGAGGACTACTGCAGTCAAAAGTTGGTTCATGAAGCAGATTATTATCTAAGGCATTAGTGACCTGCTGGCCTAGGCACATGAAATGATTGAGAATCACAGTCCACATAGCACTGCTCAATTAAAGAAGGTTGATGGTATAGTGTGAGGAAGCCAAATTAGGTTTCAGAAAGTAGCATTCCTTCTCATGCTCTTATTTCACACATCTCAGACTCATATAGCCAGGTAGTATCTTAGAAATCATCTGGTCCAGTAACTCTCAGATTATGTTCCTGGCAACCAGGTTTAGAATAAGAAGGAGGGAGAAAGTGAAGAAAACAATGTTGTTCTTTGTCCATATGTTTTACAGGTAGAACTTCTTTGTAAGATTTTGTAAGGATCCCACCACTTCAAAAAAGAAAGAAAGAGAAGAGAGGGAGAGAGTGAGAAAAGAAAGGAAGGAAGGAAGGAAAAGAAAAGAAAAAGAAAATCATTGATTGCATCTGACTTTCATGTATCAGATGGGAAGAATGAAACCTCAAGAGCAGATAGGATTTGCTCCTGCTTCAGGTCATACTATTTGTAATAGAGCCAAAGCTGAAACACAGGGCTCCTAGAACTGAGGTTGGTGCCACCTTCCTATGACCATGTTTTGTCTTATTAATGTTAAGGTTAGGAAACTAAGTGGAGAAGACCATGCATGGTTAAATCTAAAGCATGTGCTATTCTGTCACTTTTGTAATATATGTTAGTCCCTCTCCAGACCTTCAAAGTCACCACAACAGAAAAATAGCTATATAAAACAGAAACAAATGTAACACTAGAGCACTAATCCAAACCATCTGCTCCGAGATATTTATGTCATTTTTGTCTGTCTATGTATGCTTTCTTCTGATATCTCTTGCTGAGTAGAGAAACCCAAATCAGAATAAATAGTGAGACTTAACCACCAGGTCCTCTGTGCTCTGTGCTCTATGGTGATTAGAGCAGCTGAAGGAGTGTGTGTGTGTGTGTGTGTGTGTGTGTGTGTGTGTGTGTGATTTCAGGGTGCAATGGAAGTCTTCTGTTTGTTCCCTGCAGGGAGTATGGAAAGGATATTTGAAAGACCAGAATGATATACTTGGCAAACCATCATTACCTCTTAAGTTGAAGTATCATGATGCAGAGGCAGAGCAGGACATATCCTTTAAATGGCACCAGAGTTAAGTGGGCTGGAGCTAGTGAGACATCTGGGCCCTTCTGCTGCCTCTAGGGCACCATAGCCAAGCTGGAGTGCCAAAGGACTTGCCAGTGACTTCAGAGAATAGAAATATGCCTGCGAGTATCCCATGGGCACCTCCTCATTTATTCCCCATGATTTATTTACTATCACTCATTCATTTCTTGGAACAAGTTTGACCAAGATATGAGCAAAACACTAGGTATAAGTTTTTACAGAATTTTATATGCAACTCTAACAAAATATTGAAATATTTATATGTTATTTATTATGCATATCTTATTAACTATTAAGTGAAGTCATCATTAGAATTATGTGTCCTTTAAAGTTCTAGGATGAAGTTCAGACCACAAGCATACAAACTCACTTTATTTATTTATTTTTTTTACAAACTCACTTTAAATAAATATCTACAGAGAAAGGAATATAGAGGAAGAATAAATATTTTTTGCCAGGCATTCAACTAGATAAAGCTATTTTGTAGTTTATCTCATTTAATTTGCTTTTCAGTTCTAGGCCATGTGTATGATTATCTCCACTCTGCAGACAAATAAATACCTTTCCCAAAGTCCCAGACTTAGATTAAGGTTTTGACCTAGGTCTAAGTTCAAGGCCCATGGTCTTTCTTGGACCCATGATAACAATTTTAGATATTTGGTATTCATGTTTGGTGAAATCATGACAAACTGTGGAGGTCACAGTTCTTTTTTTTTTTTTTTTTTTTAGGTTTTATTTATCTATTTGAGAGAGATCACAAGTAGGCAGAGAGGCAGGCAGCAGGGGGGTGGGGAAGCAGGCTCCCTGCCAAGCAGAGAGCCCGATGGGGGGCTCCATCCCAGGACCCTAGGATCATGACCTGAGCTGAAGGCAGAGGCTTTAACCCACTGAGCCACCCAGGTGCCCCCGGAGGTCACAGTTCTATATGTAAACACTGATTCTGGCTCTTTGGTGAGTTGCCTCCATAAGAACCCTCCTTGAACTTGTTATCCTAAGGCTTCAGGGCTAGACCAGATGGGGTATTAGTGGGTTGGACCCAAGAAACCCCAAGGGCCATTGGGTTCTCAGCTCTGTGCCTTACTTACTCCAGAAAATGAAGAGCCAGCCACTCTCAGCATAGTGCTTACAGAGTTCTTGTCATTTCCTTATCCCATCATACATCTCAGCAGAAAAATGATGAAGTCTTCATGGAGAATCTCATTCTCTACAGGTGGGAGACAGGTGGGAGATTTGACCTAGTCCTAAAACCAGCTCATGTGCATGTGACAAAGTGGGTGTTTTTACTGTGCAGGGCTAAAACAAACAAAATTATGAAGTGCACAAAAGGATTTTCCACACTGCTGAGCCTTGCAAAGTGTTCACACTTGAATTCCTCTTTTTGAATTCATTATCTCAGGGCAGCATTAGGCTTGGAAAGTCAGGGAAGTTGAGTTGAAAATGTGTCTTCTTATTGCTTGAAGTTGGTGGGAATAACCTGCAAAGACTGCAGTATTTGGAGCCAGCTTTGCTCTCTGCAAATTCTTATTCTGAAATGTGCAGCTCCCTCTTATTCTGAGTGTGCAGATCTATATAAATTATTAATTTAGGTCCAGTCTTGACCATTTGTTTTAGTATCTTGTATACTTGTATATTTGGAGAGCTCACTTTATCTGAAAGTGTTTATTAGTACTTTTCCTATACTTATATCACTTGCATTTTGCACATTCTTTAATTTGAAGGATGAATCATGGGTGAATATCTAGATCATACCCACAAAGAATTCATACATGACTATTGTTCTATGAGGTTATTTGCTTCATAGTCCCATGAGCATGTCACATCTCTTCTAGCTCCTGTGTCTTTACTCACATATTCTTTCTTTTTTCTATCCCAGTCCTACTTGTTATTCATCATTTAAATCCTTGCCTTCCTCTCTCTTTCTCCTAACTCTTCTCAGTTACTTTCTGTTCTATTTATCTGAGAGTTAATCAGATGTTTTGGAACATCTCTTCTATTTTTTTTTTAAATCTTGAATAATGATTTAAAATAGTTACCATTGGGGCACCTGGGTGACTCAGTTTGTTAAGCAATGAAGACTCTTGGTTTTGGCTCAGCTTGTGGTCTTGGCATCCTGGAATCTAGCCCTGTCTCAGGCTCCACGCTCAGCAGAAGTCTGCTTGGGATTCTCTCTCCCTCTCCTTTTTAGCATCTCACCCCAACCTGCTCTCTTGCACACTGTCTCTTTCTCTCTCAAATAAATAAATCTTCATATGATCGTTTTTAACCTTTCTTTCCTATCTATACCTTGCCTCTCTGAGTAGACCAGGCACTTCTTTAATTGAGGGACTATATGTTCCCTGTGTGCTATTTGTCACAGCACCAAGCACTTGCCTTCCTACTAGATGGACTTCATAAAAAGGATTTCTTGAGTTGATTAATCAATTAACTGATTAAAATGTGCTATTGAATAATCAATGGCTGAGGAATACACTTGACTCAATTATTTCCTTTTCTCAGCAGCTGTTTCATGACTGGCTATAGAAGATGGTAGCCAGAGGGCTGATTCCAAGTCCTAGTTTATGAATAGTTTCACAAGAGTTCATTTAATGGAGCCAGAAAGTGAGGAAGTTCCTGAAAAGCAGGAATAAATTGCTGTTAACTGCTATTGTTTGCAATTTGCTACTGGAAGTAGCAAGGTAAATTTGAGTGCACATATATAATACCATTGTATTGATTGGACTGTCTTTTTTGAAGTTATTGGTGCAATTAAATTGACCTTTTGCCAGTACAGAAATAACTTGTTTAATAAAGACTGAACAAATGAATTGAGTATAATTTTAAAATGGCAGGTAAACAGAGCAGGGCTGTAAGGCCTTTGTAAAATCACTCCAAAGGTTAAGTATGAACCTATTGAGCTCGAGCATTGAGGAATCCAGTTGGGGGCATTAGGCATGATGCTACATGCAGAATCCATTTACAAACAGGGAGCTCTATGCAAAGACCAGGGTTGCTCGGGTACTACTTCTGGGCATGTGAGCGTATTTTCCAGCCTTACCACCAGGCTGCTGACACTACCTGGTTCATGACAGGACCTCTGAGCTTCTAAGAGACCAGGTTATCTAAGACAGCAACCAAGTCCTCTGGAACCTTAGTATATGCTTTGAAGCACAGTTCTGCTTAGTTCTACACAGGATCTTACATTCCAAATGGGAAATATTTCACTGAGTATCAGAGGTTTGGGTGAGCAGCTCTTCTTTGAGAGAATGTCACTTAATTGTGCTCTACGCTATGTATGGCACCCTTCCCAGGAGGGCCGAAGAAACCTAAGGCAGAGCCATTACCTGTGGAACATTCACACTGTACACGGTGCTTAAAATATACCTTCTGTGGAAATCTATAAATCCTCCCAAGTAGGAATCTCCTGGAAATGCATATTAGAATGCAGCTTTCGGCACCTCCCCTCTCTATAGAATCAGTTACAGTCTCCAGAAGCACAAAAAGTAGAGATCTGAAATCTATATTTTAACAAAGAATCTCAATGATTCTTACAAAACCAAAGTGTGAGAACTTCTCTAATAAGTGTTCTCAGTTTGATAAGGATAAGAAAAAACACAAAATGTATTGAATATGTTTTGTATTCTTTTATGAGATGATTAATCAGGTGTGTCCACCAGAGGAGACAGACGGAAAGGCTGAGATAGACGAAGTTTTTTAGGCTCACAGTCTTAGAACCAGAAGGCACTGCATGGGATATAGGACCATGTGGGAGAGCCATGAGGGTAGTCAGGAGGCAGAGGACAGGACCAAGGGGAAGGTTTAGGTCAAACCTTTTGCAGGGGTTGGGTGGCATTTTCTTTGGGAAAGGCAAGGCAGGGCAGTTTAGGATTGCTCATTTGAATAATTTGGAGTGGCTTTGAGCTACAGGAATGATCTCTAGTTAACCAGAACCTGGTCCTGGAATGATTAGAGCAGAGGAATATTGCCTTCCAGGGTGTGTGGGCCAAATACAGGAGGCTCTGGAATAGTTAGTTTGCATATCAAATGAATGCTCCCAGCTGAACCTTTTGCTGTCTCCAAAATTGACTGACTCTCCAAGAAGTCTCTCCACAACTAGAAAGATTTCTCTAAGTCATCAAAACATCGTAATATCCAAAAGATAATTAAATAAGCAAGTAAATGTATTTAAATATTTAAATATATATTTATATTTTCTGTAGGCAGAATGTCACTTGTCTACAGGCATGTGAATCCATGAATGGGAAGAAAAATTACAAGGGAACTGCATTAGGAAGTGAAAAGTGATGTCAACCAGGCCACACAACCACCTAGATTCCCCCTACTGCTGTCTAGATTTGGAATGTGAAATTTGTCTGTGCTCTTTGGGCAAGAAATACATATTTTTAAAATTATTAGGTTATATATGATATGTGTTTCAAGATGGAAGACCAAGAATGGGAGCCTCGAAAACATGCACATATTAAGGGATACATTTAGGTGGAGGACGAGGCAGTGAAGAAGAAGAGGTCAAAGTTAGCAGGAAGACCAGTAGGTGGAGGAGCACATTGAAAGGGAAGGATGGAGAAAGCTTTAAGATATCCATGAAATTATAAAACTCTGTTACAAGCTGCAGACTGTTCAGATGATATGAGAATGAGAATGAGGTGCAGATGCTGATGTCCAGCATCTGCAATAGAAACCAGAATATTAAATTGGTAAAGTTTGCATTCTCTGTTGTTAGTAGCAATCATAGTAACTGTGTTTGCTATGTAACATTGACCAATGTATTTGGGCCTCAGTTTCCTATGAGAAGACTAGAGACTCAATGTCTCAGACACCTTCAAATCCCACCATTCTCTATCATCAGTTGTGTCCCGGAGCTCCTTCTGCAAACCTCCCCTATCTGACTGATGGTGGAGCCGCCCCTCCCTTCTGTACCTTAGCCTGTGCCAGTTAGCATCATAGCTTGAGCAAGTCTACCCTCATGTGACTAGGGAACTAGCTCAGTGTCTTTTGACTTTTCTTGAATTCACTTTTCCTAATCATACTTACTGGCTCCTCAAGCCCTACCCACCCCCATCCCTCTTTTTCTGAGTTCTCTGGACCATCTTTCCTGAGTTATGTCCATCTTTCTCATCCCTCTGGCAGACTCTTCTTTGGCATGTACAAAGCACTCACCCATAGGCCTCTGACATATTATGGAGGTGGATATCCAAGATTTAATAAGGCCCGAAGTCTAGAGGAAAATAAAATTAGAGCAACTAAATTGATTCCTATATTGGTTGGATACCAGAAACTCGGAATAAATATCCCAAGCGGTCCTACTCTGCAGGTTATTGAAATCTGGGTTTTCTCACTGAAGCTATCGGCATGTTTTTAGAATTGCAGAAGTCCCCTAAAATTGGCACTCATGTAAATTTTTTTAATTGATTTTTTCTGGACTTTGAACATTACATTGGGAATTGTGGCTGTGTCTATGACCGCTTTATCTTCCAGAGGTGTGCATTAACTAGTCGGTGTCTCTGTCTG
The DNA here is from genome assembly GCA_003697995.1 of Taxidea taxus jeffersonii. Lineage (NCBI taxonomy): Eukaryota > Metazoa > Chordata > Mammalia > Carnivora > Mustelidae > Taxidea > Taxidea taxus. The sequence continues at coordinate 25,010 of RCUC01126018.1, forward strand.
CCTTTATTATTTCAGAGCATCTCACCATTCCTGCCATTGCCAGGTCTATGAGCAGAGGTTCATTCTTCAGTCAGTTAACAAGTTCTTGGTCAGGGTTAGAGGGAATTTTAGACTTACTCTGAAATATACCCTTCCCCATCTGCTTTGAAAACAGCTCACAAATTATTCTTGTTGTTTCAGACATGATCATCAATCTCCAACCAGAGGAAAGTACGAATTGTTATTTGGTTTTTGGGGTAGGAAAAATTCTGGAGTTCAGACCCCTAATTGCTCCTCTTTCTTTGTGTTTGCATGCTAAATCTGAAAAAGGGTTTGCAGACTCTTCTTACACTTATTTTTTTTCAAAGATTTTATTTATTTATTTGACAGACAGATCACAAATAGGCAGAGAGGCAGGCCGAGAGAGAGAGAGAGGAGGAAGCAGGCTCCCTGCCGAGCAGAGAGCCCGACTCGGGGCTCGATCCCAGGACCCTGAGATCATGACCTGAGCCGAAGGCAGAGGCTGTAACCCACTGAGCCACCCAGGCACCCCTCTTCTTACATTTCTTAAGATTTGTTGCCTTAACAACTTTTTTAGTCTATGGCTGTCCCATTTAGCCATACCTATCAAAAACAAACACAGCCATGTTGAAACCTAGTTAGTGTCTAACCACTGTGTGCTTCCTTGGGCAAGGTGGCCAGGTAAGGGTTGGGGTGTCTCTCACCAGCTACTGGTTGGAACCTTGATGACTTGCCCCAATGGAGGCACCATGTTTTTGGGTGGAGGTGGTTGTACTCGTCTCTCTCTTCACGCTTCCAGTGGTGGTGAATATGTCTCTAGAGCGTTAGGATATTGCCCCCCCCCCACCCCGCCATGAAGAAAGATGGCTAAAAGCTTTATTGGGCCCAATTCCTGGAGTAAAGCAATGAGTTGTATTTAAGTACTATAAAAATTTATTAAATAACTAAAATGTCTGAATTTTGGCTCTTACTAACATTGACACATGAAGAAATAACAGGGATGCAGGGAGATTGTTTGATAAAGTAGAATTCCATCTAATTTACCATGCTAAACATTGTGATTGCTCCATCAAGGGGCAGGGCCTGATTTTCTTTTCTGATCAGGGCCTTAATAGAGAAGTCACTTCTGGTACCTTTTTCTTCTCCATCGTTGGCAAGCTTCTTGGGCAGAAACAGTGATGACATGGGTTTCATTTCCATGGCATGTTTTTAGTGCTACACAGAGCAATGTGGCTGGTGAGACAAACCTACATATGCCCAGAGAGAACATGTCAAAGTTCATGCTTGGCATCATAGTTCTCTTTGTTCATGTATCCTTCCTCTGGCCATCATATAGAGTTTTAAAGAAACTGCAAAAGCACCGAGGCTAACTTCTTTGCATAGGGCATCCATGTGTAGTACTCAAGATCACAGATAATTATGTGCAGGTTCAGGGCCAGGTTCAAGTTCAGGCCTCTTGACTTCCTATCCAAGCTCCCTCCATATGGCTAAGCAGAGGGAGCTCTTGGGGATTGAGACAAAGTGATTACAATACTATTTATCAAGGAGTTAATAGTATAATCATTGTTACCATTTACTGAGCATGCTCTGTGTGCCTGGCACTTGTCTAAAGCCTGCAAGTAGTTTTAACTTAATGCCTACCCACAAACTTAGGTAGGTGTGATTATTGTCCTGATTAAAAACAAAAAAGAAGAGGGGCATCTGGGTGGCTCAGTGGGTTAAGCCTCTGTCTTCAGCTCAGGTCATGGTCCCAGGGTCCTGGGATCCAGCCCTGCATCAGGCTCTCTGCTCAGCGGGGAGCCTGCTTCCCTCTCTCTCTGCCTGCCTCTCTGCCTACTTGTGATCTCTGTCTGTCAAATAAATAAATAAAATCTTTAAAAAAATAAAAAAAAATAAAAAATATAAATAAATAAATAAATAAAATAAAAAAATAAAAAGAAGAACCACAAATGGCAGAAAAAGAGGATATTGGAGTTTGGTGAGCTTGATAGCTGGTGTAAGGTCACCTGGTAGATTATGGATGAGGAATTCAAATCTGGATCTGTGGACTCTAAAATACATAGTCTTAACCATTGTAATTTGCTGCCTGTGAAAATGCTTGCATGTTGTACATAGTTGTGATCATTTGTACATGCAGTTTTGTTTCCTGCTTTTTAAACTAAGCATTCCTTGTTATTAAAAACCACAAGCATCCTTGTTACTAAAAATTCTTCACAATCACCATATTAATAGCTTTATAACCTTCTGTCTTCATGTTGTCTTTTTTTCCTATTTCCTTTATCTTTTCCTTCTATTTTTTCTCCACATATTCTGTTATATTTCTTTTATTTTCTGAAGCAATTTGCAATTAGACATCTTGGTTTTATCATTACTAGTTGTTAACTTAGGATTTTTCAAAGGCCTCTTTAAACATATTTAACTAATGGTAGTTAAACCATTAACTACTTAGCTAGTTAACTAACTAGTTAATTAACCAGTTAATTAGTTAATTAGGAATTGAACAATGTTCCAGTCCTACTTCCCCAGTATATAAAATGAATAGTCTGCTTCCTTATATCTTTTCCCCTTTCTTAGTCTCTTATATATTTAACTTGAGGGTTAATTTTTTTTAACAACTATATTATTTCTATCCTATAATTCAGCTTCTCTCTCTCTCTCCCTGTCTCTCCCTCCCAGTGTCTCTCTCCCTACTTCTCCCTTCCCTCTCCCCCATCTATGTATCTCCCCACAAATATGTGTGTTTGTGTATATGTGTGTATGTGTGTGTCTCATAAGAGTTTTATGAAATGTTCAATTTAAATGACTGTAGGGAATCCAGGTGGGGATGCCTAGGGAGTGGAGGAGAGAGAGGCTAACAGCTCAGGAGTCAAGTCTAGTTCCTTTGATAATCATTATCACATAACCCACAGTGGAAGGCTGTTGGGATTGTTGAGATTTTCCAGGGAGTGAATATGAAGATAGAAGAGAAGTTGACTGAGGATGGGATTCTAGCAAACATGAATATTTTAAATGCCAGTGACAGAGAATGAGAAAAAGTGATCAGAAGAATTGGAGGCAGATTAAGAGAAAGGACTCATGCCATTCAGTGGAGCAGAGAGTCTCAGGAAGGTGGAGTGCTTTGGAGAATGTACCTAGAAATTTTCCCCTAGGATCTGATGCTGTAGGACAGTGGGGATTTTCGGAAGTGCAATTGCGTGAATAATTAGCATACAGGACAGGGTTGTGGCTAGGGACCAAATAAAAGGTGCAGAAGCAGCCTTCTCCTCTCTATGACATCCAGTAGGCTGGGCTTCTGGTACTGGTTCCAGCAAGTGGTCTTGGACAGAACTTAATCTTTCTGAGCCTGCATTTTCTAAGCTGTGCAGTTTATATATAATGTCTAGAATGCACTCTAATTCTAATGCTATGTGTTCTATGATACTGGTAAGTATCAATCTCCCCCGCACCACTACCCAAGACAAACACTTCAAGGGGAAACATTAACCCTAAAGTGGTTCTCAACTTGTGAGGCAACTGACTCTTAAGGGAAATCAAATAGCTGGGCTTCTGAAGATTGCTCTTGATATCCTGACAATTTTTATGCCTCAGTCTTAGTCATGAAAGGTTTGTAAATGGTCTATATGATATAGCCTTTTAATATCTCATCTAAAGTTTCTTCCCAGCCATTTATAGAAGCATTTAAGCAAGTTCTCAGGAGCACTGATGCAAAGGTTATTAGAACCTACAATTTGGTATCCATCTCGATTAGATCCCAATTATGTGTGACACCCAACACATTCCTTAAACTTTGTATCTTGGGTTAGTCATCTTTCAAATGCAATTTGTTAACTATAAGTGATTGTAGCAACAGTCCAATTGGTACCACCAGCGGGTTCACTGACAGAGTTCGGAGCCTCGACACCCAATTTTATTTGGTGTCCAGTCACTGTTCCTCATTCAGAAGCACTGCAACTTCCCCAGTTTGAGAGATACCAATCCGTAGAGAGAAAGGAGTCTCCAGTGAACACCACGAGACTGTGTAATGAAAACCTGGGAACACTCAAATGGATCCTGTTGAAGCAAACAAATGAACTACCCACCCCAATACATTCTGAAAAAAGCCAACCAAACCAAAGCCAATTTTCTGCAGGTGCTGTAGTTTCCCCAGGAGTTCCCTAAGATCTTCAAATCCAGTTGGCTCTTTCTTATGTTACTGAATGATTGTTTATTTCTGAATGCTTAGAAGGCTAAGAAAAAAAGGAAATGCCAGGTAGCAAAACCTGTCTTGGGACCTACATCAGTTCACCTGGGAAAGCCCACTATACCAGGTGACATTTAGGAGTCATGAAAGACAACAGTTTTTTCTCTTTCTGGTTGAGAATAGCCAATGTTCACCCAAAAAAACAAACAAAAAAAAAAAACAAAAAAAAAACCAACAACAACAAAAAACACCCCCACATTTTTAAAGTGCTATTCTGTTAACAAATATAGAGATAAAATGCCAAACTTATAAATGACTGCAGTTTTATCCTTTTAATTTTCAGTCAGAAGAAGTTTATTTAGTCCACATCATTGCTCACATTTCATAAGATTTTGTTTATAGAATAATCAGATTTAAACTTTCTTGAATCAGTTCCTCTGGGCACCTTCAGCATGGTGCTTGGGTCACTACAATACTTAAAATAAATAAAATAAAGTAAATAAATAAATAAATAAAAATAATAAAATAAAATAAATAAAATAAAAATAAATAATAAATAAATAAAATAAAATACTTAAAATATTGTCCATTACAGTAATTTATTTACACCTCTCTATCCTCTTATGTCTTGGGAGCTCTTGAAGATATGAGACTAAGACTTGATCATTTTTTGACCCTCTTAATATCTACAACAGAAGCCTGTATATTAAAACTGTTCAATAAATATTTGCTAGATGACTAAACTCTGAAGAGGAAATTAAGATGATGATTTAAATGCCCACTAGGCTATATTCCTGATTCTTTGTGCCTTTACTTTTCTATTTAGCGGGACCCCTGTCCCCCTGGTTTGTGAGGTGTGAGCTAGAATCCTTCCTTTGCAAAGCTTTGTTCTTTGGAAATCAAAGTTCTTGGCTCAGCCTCTTGGGTTGTTCTGTCTTTTATAGTCACTATAAATTTGATCACCATCAAGGGCTGTTAAACAACATACAGTGATAAAAATAGTTCCCTTTGCTGACATTAGGTGTTTTCTAAAACAGCTCAATAAATTCTGGTCAACAGAAACTCTTTGCTATTTCAAAAGTCAGAAAGTGAACTGTTGACACATATCTGGGCAGATAGAAAATAAATTGCTCTGTAGTTGCTCAGAAATATGTCCTGGGTGCTTTTTATTATGACTAGTGGTTGACTTTGCCTACATTCTATGATATTTTAATAGAACTTATGCAAGCTCCAGAGGTTACAAGAGGCCTTGTAGGAGGCAACTTGTTTGCAAAGTGATGTATCTGCAGGAGGCATAATGGGTAGGGTGGGTGGGGAAGGTAAGTTGGTAACTTTTGCAAAGAAGAGACTTGATTTTAAGTTTTATTTATCAGGTTCTTGGGAGAAGGTTGGTAATACTGGTGACTCTAAAGAAGCCTAGCTTTCAAATAAGACCTGGAAGCAAGAGCTTCTGGCATATTTCACCAAATTGGAAATGAAAAGGCCAGTTTCCCTCTGTAGCTATCCAGGCACATAAACTTGAGCAAGTTACACAGCTATTCTCAGGCCATTTTCTCTCCTTGAAAAGAAAAAGGTTTGTACAAGATCCTTAAGATCACTCCCACCTCTAAAAGTCACTTGAGACATCTTGATTAGTGTTCAAGCACTGCTATTCCTCTTGAACTCCCTGCTTTTCTAGCCCAGTTTCCTGTTCGTTCTAAAGGGAGTATGGACAGATCATTTTTTACCTGCCTGAGAGCTCTTTAAGTAACTTGTGAATCCTTTAGGTAGAGTCCATTCCACACTCTTTCACCTCACATGGCCCGCACCTTCCTTATCTTCTAGGCCCTGGGAAAAGTTTAAGTCTCTGTGTTCACCTCTCTGATGCTGTTTTGCACTTGCTTGGTTTTAATTTGCATATTGCAAATTTCTCAGTCCTCTCTCCTCAACCCCTTTTCTTGGTAACCTTCCTCAAATAATATCTCTTCTCTCAAAATCTGATGCATTGAACATCTCTTTCAAGACCCTATGTAAGAGGGGCACCTGGGTGGCCCAGTTGGTTCAGCATCTGACTCTTGGTTTTAGCTCAGGTCATGATCTCAGGGTCCTGGAATGGAGCCCCACATCAGGCTACCTGCTCAGCTCCAGAGTCTGCTTCTTGCCCACTGCCCCCGCCCCCCCAACCCGGCTCTTGGACATGCATGTGCTCTCTCTGTCTCTCTCTTTCAAATAAATAAACAAAAATCTTTTTTTTTTAAGATTTTATTTATTTATTAGTTAGAGAGAGAGAATGAGAGCGTGAGCAGAGGCAGGCAGAGGCATAAGGAGGAGCAGGCTCCCTGCCGAGCAAGGAGCCTGATGTGGGACTCGATCCCAGGACGCTGGGATCATGACCTGAGCCGAAGGCAGCCGCTTAACCAACTGAGCCACCCAGGCGTCCCAAATAAACAAAAATCTTAAAAAAAAAATAAAAAAAAATAAAACCTACATAAGGGTGATACATTCCAAAAGCATCACTGTAGATTGAACTTCATAAAAAACTTCACTGATAATCAAGAGCTGTAGAATTCTAGTCTTTCCTGCTATATTGGCAAGGGTATGAGCCACCTTGAGACTCTCTTTTCTACTTTGGTATAATGCTTGATTTTTTTGTTAACAGTTTTTTTGTTTTTGTTTTTGTTTTAAGATTTTGAGAGAGAGAGAGAGAGAGAGAGAGAGCCAGCGCTAGAGAGCACATGAGCAGCAGGGAGTAGCATAGGGAGGGAGAAGCAGGCTCCCCGCTGAGCAGGGAGCCAGATGTAGGACTCAGTCCCAGCACTCTGGGATCATGACCCCAGCCAAAGGCAGATACTTAACCCATTGAGCCACCCAGGTGCCCCCTGCATAATGCTTGTTGATAGGGTGGGGGTTGAAATATATCATAGAATATACTTGCAAACATCTTTCTGAGAAGACAGAGAATATAAATCTGTGAAGCAGGCCGGGATAAGATTGCACAGAGTCAAAGGCTGAGGTCAATAGGACAGGTGGTGCATTATTTCCTTTTTTAAGTCATTTGGCCAAACCAAACATGCTTGACAGTTGAATTCAAACACCAGGCCACTGGTATGCAGGCTCTGAATTAGGTGGCCTTTGTGGTGCTTTTCAATTCTAGGAGTAGATCTTTGAATATCTGTTCAACTCTGACTGTGTCTCTGCTAGAATGTATTATTGTATGTGTGCTATTATGTTTCTTTGTAATTTTTTCTTGAACTGCTTCATCTGTCTTGACTCTTGACTCATATATATTATGGGCATGCATTATTCATTTTATAAGCCCTGATAACACCTACCACATGCTTCTGCCCACATTGATTCTCAGTAAAAATTTGCATTGAAGATGGCTAAGTTAAAAGTTGAGAAGACTGTGGAAAAATAAGGAGAGAATGGAGAAAAAAAAGTATTTGAGACAGAGTAAGAAGCCACTGTAAGAAAGAAGCCAAGCTATGGGGTAGTGGGGACCTGGGACCTACACTAATCTGGCCCTTTGACTACATTATACGGTCCAGATCTCCAGAGTTGAGCAAGTGATCATTATACCCCGTGTTCCCCAAAATGGGGAGCCAAGATGATAGGCCCTGGGACTGTAATGGCTGGGTATGTTATTGTGTGGTGGGAAATATTTTTGTGTATTTTAATTGTTTTAGAAAAGTGCTGATTTCCCATTTGCGGAAATAATAAGGTTTTCTTATTAAATTTTAAAACATATTAATTAAATCATAAGATGTAGTCTATGGAGTTAGCAAAAGCCAATGATGGCGTTATACAGATTACTAGGTTTGGGGAAATCCCTTTGTTTTTCAAAGGAAGAAATTGACTTGGCAAAGGTCACAGCAGGAGGAATGTTCCCAGGAGCTTTAAACTTCTGCTTGTGCCCACTTTTTAATATGTTTGTGTCAGCAGTAATACTGCTTTATTAAATGAAGCTGTTTCCGTGTGGATTGGGGATAGGTATATTAAGTTCAGCAAGCTTTCTAATCACAGTGAGCCGGTGTGACCCCGCTATCTGTGGCTGGTTACCAGCCACTCTCCCTTTATTAATAGGCTTTTTTTTGGCAACAGATGGAATACAATGTTTCCAGAAATCCATTAAAAGGCACAGCCTATTGTTGTCATCATCTGTGTCTAGGGAGATTCTTCTCAGGAATGTATGTGTGGGCTCTATCTAGCCAGCACTACTCCCTCGCACACTCTGTATGTTAAATCTTGTACCCAAGTCCATTTGCTGCTGGATGTTCTAATGGCTCCTCTAGGCTGCTCTTCATCTCCCCACAAGTTGGGACAGCTATGGCATATCCAAAATCCTTAGAAACTAAGAGGACAGAGCAAGAAATAGTGACTCTTTCCCAGAAAGCCTTCAGGGTCCTTCAAGGAACTCCTTAGAACTTTATTTTTGGTATATTGTTACTCCATCTACCAGAAACTCCTACTTCTAGATAGAAACTGGCTACCTGTTCAAGTATCCATTTAATTTTCACATGAGGAAATGACTCATTTAGGTCATCCCTAGAAAGTGGCCATGCAGCCTCC
>ML100628.1:0-11611 GCA_003697995.1 Taxidea taxus jeffersonii
CTCTGCCTACTTGTGATCTCTCTCTCTGTCAGATAAGTAAATAAAATCTTAAAAAAAAAAAAGATATGATCACGTTTGTCACCTTACAAGCATCTTCCTCACTCTTGGTGGTTCTTTCCTCTCATCCCTGTCCTCGATGCCCAGTCACGCCTTCCTGTTGTTGTAGATGATTTTGCATTTATTAGAGTTTTGCAGATCATTCTATATAAATGGAATAATTTTTTTGGTCTGGATTCTTTTATTGATTAATTGATTGATTGATTACCTGGATTCTTTCGTTCAGCCTGATGACCCTGAGATTCACTCATGCAGTAGTGTGTATCAAGAGTTCATTTTTTTTTTTATCGCCGAGTAGTGTTCCATGGTGTGAATAAGCTACAGTGTGTCCATCCCGAAGGTGCATTTGGATTGTTTCCAGGTTTTGGCTATAAAGCTAATATGAACATATGCCCATGTCTGTGTATGGATATATGCTTTCCCCTGTCTTCTAGAAATACCTAGGAGTGGAATGTTTGGATCATACCGTATACATATGATCTTTATAAAATCTGTTCGATCTAGAGGGTTGGGGACTGGCAGGGTCCGGCTGTGTCCCCAGCCACCCATGCCTGCATTGCAGCTCTCCTGAGGAATTATAGACATTGACCACATTCTAGTGCTGCTACCAAGCTTTGCTAACACTCCTAACTTTCAACTGGTAGAAAGACTGTCTATAAACACTTACTAGAATGTTTCAGCACCTGTGATTCCTTTAGCAGTGTGGGCATGGCTCTGAATCAGGGGTCTCTTGCTAGCTCCTCGCCCTCTGCAGCCCTCTGTAGCCCTCTATGCTGTCCCAGCAGCTTTGCTCCTCTGGTTTCCCTGCTTACTCATTCCCTAAGAATTGCACATTACAGGGGGTCGGGGGTGATGGGGCATGGGTTAGGGGGAGTTGGGGGCATGAAACAAAAACCAGGCAGGACTGAAAGTAGTTGAAGCTACATAAAGGAGAAGGTGATCACAGCTCTCTGAGCCCTGCCGGTCCCAACCCAATAAGGGATGAGGGAAAGAGGTCTGGGGTTTCTCTCTCCACCTCAACGGCACCACTGCCCGACTTCTCACAGCGTGCCCAACCTGTGTTAAAGGTTAACCCTCAGAGGACGTGCAGATACAAAGGGAATGCGAGTTAAAAATTCAGTTTTTCTCATTATGAACACGAGGACAAGGAGGGAGGTGTTACAGCCAGTTCAGAGGAGAATCCAACGGATAGACACGTTTAGATATCAGGAAAACTGAAATGAACTTGCAAACAGAACAAACTGTCCTCAGAGGTGGGGGAGGGTTGTCCCTCCACCGGACAGAACTGATTTGTGTGTCTGTCGTCAAGAATTACTTGTGTTGCTATCAGTTTTCTTCAAGTTCACTTTAATCTCTGCAGAGTTGTAAAGATCGTTTTCTAAGGTATGATATAAACTGGGGCTGCCTATATATTTCAAATCAGACACCCTTGAAAGATTAGCATATTCCTGTGGCCAGGCATTTAAAAAACAAAAGAGGAGTGCCTAGGTGGCTCAGTCCTTAAATATCTGCCTTCAGCTGAGGTCATGATCTCAGGGTCCTGGGATCCCCGCATCAGACTCCCCGCTCCACGAGAAGCCTGTTTCTCCCTCTTCCACTCCCCCTGCCTTTGTTCCCTGTCTCGCTGTGTTTCTGTCAAATAAATAAATAAAATCTTAAAACAAAACAACTTGGGCTAGCGCCACATAATATCAAAGGAAATTGTAATTAATCAAATACATAGGTAACTTTGGTAGAAATTTTAGGAATTCCATCCCACTCACCTTCTCTACTTTTTTAGTCCAAGTTGTTGATAATTCACAACTCTGAGGGTTTAAGATGCCGCTTACATTCCCACAGCAGAGGGACCCAGGAAAGAGTGCAGGGGGGAGAGCTGAGATTTGGTTCCTTGGCGGGGTCCTGAGTCTCCAGGTGCCGGGGGAAATCTCGCCTGCCTGGGGAGGGACTGCACCTGCGCACAGGTAGTCAGTCTGCAACTCCAGGCAGGTGAGGGCGGTTCCCCAGCAGCGTGACTTCGGCCTTTGCCGTCTGTTTAGGATAAAGGAGGAGTGGAACTTCGTGGCCGAGTGCAGGAGGAAAGGCATCCCCCAGGCTGCGTACTGCAAGAATGGCTTCGTAGACACCAGCGCGAGGCTTCTGGAAAAGATCGAAAGGAACACTTTTGGGACGCAGAGTTCACTTTCCAAGGAGAGAGACAAACGGAGGAGTCCTTTTGTGTTTGAGCTTTCAGGGGAGCAGTGGACGGTGAGTGCAGCAAGGGGGTGCCCGATGCGCTGCTGGATTCTGCTGGAGGCATTGACTGGTCTTGGCCTTCTCCAAAAGAGAGCTTTCCCATGGATGGGGAGGAGCCAGTTGCCTGCTCTAAACCGGGTTCTCCTGTCTCTTCCTCCGTGCAAGACCCTGCAGTCCTGGGGAGGGCAGCGGGGTCCCTCCGAGGTCGGCAGGTGCTGGGATCCTGGTGGCCCTCCCCAGGATGGCACAGCCTTTAAAATGATTACTCCTGCGGTCTCTCCCCCAGACCTTTAAAATCACTCTTTGCCTTTTTTTTTTTTTTAATGAACGGAGCCTTTCAGGTAACATTCCCTGGTAGGTGGTGACGGATTTAACTGTTTTTCCTTCTGAGAGTCTGAGGCCAGGACAAAGATGTAGCCGCCCCCACCCCCTTTCTTTCCTCTGGGGTTTACAGGTGGCTTCCTGCTCCCTGTGCCCTGACCTGCTGGTTTGCTTGGGGCAGTATCTCTTGGGCTTGCAGGTAATCTGAGGTTTTCTGGTGGAAGCAGCACCTGAGTGTGCTATGGGCAAGCAAACTGGTACTATGGGCGCTTTCTGGGGGACAAGGTTCTCTGGAACCTGCCCTTCATCTCTTTTTATGCCCCCAACTTAAGGCTGAAGGGACTCTGGGCTGGGAGATGAATTTGGGGCCAGGATCCTGCTGGGGTGTCCTTTATTGGTCATGTGACCTGGGGGCACTTTACTCCACTTTCATATATTTTCTCTCCTCCCCAGTAAAATGGGGCTAAGGCATGCCTTAGCTCCCTCTGAGGGCCTTTGTGGGTCCTGAATGAGCCAGTATTCTAGGACACTGACTTGTAGGCTGTACTGCCTTCTGAAACTGGGAGAATTTATTACTGTACAACCTCTAGTCTTTTTCTCCTGCATCCCCATCATTGAAATCAGTGGGTGCCCTTCTGCAGTTCTAATTCAATACCGCTGGTAAATCATTCTCATTTGTCATTGTCAAATGACAAATGGTCTTTGTCTAAGCACTTACCCCACAAGGGTTACCCAGCCCGCCTGGAGAACCTACATCCATAAGCACTTCTCAGCACCTTTTGCAATCATATCCCAGAACCCTTGAGCCCGGGGCGGCCTTGGATTCTGCTGAGTTCCTCTGTCACTTCACAAATGAAGGCCCAGGGAGGTGGTGCGCCTGGAAAAAGGCAGAACCTGGCCCAGCATTCATGTCTCCCCGCTCTCTTTCTGGTGTTCTTTCCTATGAGACACTCAGAAAAACAGTGAGAAATTTGGCATAGCAATGATTAGATCTTTATCAAGCAACTAGGGAGGGAAACATAGTACACATTTTTAAATCCAACGCATGGACAGATTTTGCTTTCAGAAGATGTTAAATCAATGTGTTGTCAACCAACAGTACATGTTGTAGCTATAGGTGTGAGCCTGGCTATCTGTGTTCACTGGGCATTTGATTTTCATATCAGGAATTCACGGCACTTTTGAAATTGGCCAGTCCACTGTTGTGAAATTCATGACAACCCCAGAGTCTTAAAGTGGTTTCATGGAGGGGCTGTGCAGAGGGCTAAGGTTAGGTCTGATGCTCTCACCCATGCTGTCTTGCTTCTTGCCTTTCTCAAAAATGCCCGGTCGTACTTGACTTTGCGCATGCCACCACTTGGCTCCGACAACATGAGGAACTGGTGTGACTGATGTCATTCATTCTGTCTCAGGAGCTCCCGGATTCACTGAAGGAGCAGACGCACCTGCAAGAATGGCACATTGCTAATACTCTGATTCAAATCATTCCTACCTACATTGAGCTGTTTCAAGCAATGAGAATTCTGGATCTGCCAAAAAACCAAATCTCCCGTCTTCCAGCTGAGATTGGTATGTTCACCAGCAGGAGCCTCCGTGTTCTTGTCTGGCAAGCAGGCAGCTGGTGGGCAGGCTGCCTGGAGCTTCCTTTCCCTCCTGGCCCAGGACACTGCTGGGCAGGGCTGTTTCCTTTGTTCCCAGAGCTGCTAGTTCATTCCCAAGGTCCCTTTGGGGTTGTGATACCATCATCCCACCTGCAGGACTCATTATAGGCAGACATTTGCCAATGGCTCAGAAACTAGAAGTCTCAGGAGTGAGCAATGCCATCGTTAGGAACTTTTTGTTTATTTGCTTTAAGTTTTAGAAAGTTAAACACGCAATACATATTCATTGCAAACATAAATGATAACCAATTATTCCCATGTAAGTTTAGTGTAGCCTATTATGTCATTTTGATCAACATTTTATAATTCTCCATCACATTTCTTTTCAGCTGCAATACCTTAAAATGAAGACTGCAGTGATCATTACTGCTTCTCTTTCTCTTGGGGTGTGAGGGGCAAAAGATGGGGGCTGCCTATAGTTCCATGAAGGATTAACTAGAGAGTAAGCACAAAATGCTGTGATCATGGACTGACAAGGTGACATTTAATCAAGGGCTTAACAAACAAATACAAAATTATGTTTCATGGGGGGAGCCCAACGTCATTATACAAATGTTTTCTCTTTGTCTTGTGTTTGTTGTTAAAAGACCTAAAAGGATCTTCCCTATGGATGTTCATTTGTTCTGATGACAGGTCGCTTGAAGAACCTGAAAGTACTCGATGTGAGCTTCAACCTTCTGAGAAGCATCCCTCCAGAATTGGGGGACTGTGAAAATCTAGAGAAACTGGATTGTTCTGGAAACCTAGAATTAACCGAGCTCCCCTTTGAAGTAAGAAAACAGTCATTTTTGCACTATAATTTACTTGTATTTGGTTTGTGACATGGGATGATCTATAATGTGGGGAAGGCAGTTTACAAAGTAAGAGTCCATCTTTCTTATAACGCTTTCTTGACATTTCAATCACCCTATACCAGTGATTAGAAGGTCTTTCAAAATGTTCTTACACTAGGCCAGGAGCTGAATTTAAGTTTGGAAAATCTGTCAAAAAGAAACAAAACTAGGCAAAACGTCCCGTTTTCATACGAGATACTTCTATTTAATGTCTATTTAATGTATGATGCCTGTCGTCTGTGATGCAGATCTGGATTTATTTATCCACAGTGGTAAAATAAATTGGAAACAGTTGGAAATAAAGGGGGTAAAATTTTTAAAAGAAGTTAATATATTCACAAAAACTTGTAGATAACCAAAACAGTCTTAACAGATAGGATTTTAAAGGTCCATTCATTTAAACAATATTCACTAGTGACTTTTGGTCTGTATTCACTGGAGAAATGATTTAACATCACATTCTGATGAAATGGAGCCGCTGAGAGGGAAGAGTGTTGCCAAACAAAACTCAACAGGCTTCTAATGCTGAAGGGAGATAGAGATCTCATAATCCTGCTGGTAAGGAACAGACTGGAAACAGTGTTGCTGGTGTGGTGCTGACAAGGCCCTGGCTGCTGATTAGAGTCCCAGATGGGGTGTTACTCTCCTTGCCTGGAAACTTCTTGGCCGGTGGAAGTGGCTGTTTTCACCATCGCCCCAGGAAATGCCCAACAGTCCAGGTGAGGGCCACAGCCCAGGTGAGGGTGTCCACCCAGGGGCGTGACTCTCTCCTTGAGACTTCTCATTCCCCAGGCCTCCTAAGTTTGTTTGTTTGTTTATTTACATAATTATTTTTAAAAATTTTATTTATTTATTTGAGAGAGAGAGAAAGAGAGAGAGTGTGCCAAAGCAGGGGGAGTGGCAGGCAGAGAGAGAGGGAGAAGCAGGCTCTCCGCTGGGCAGGGAGCCTGATGTGGGGCCTGATCCTGGGACTCCAGGATCATGACCTGAGCCGAAGGCAGATGCTTAACCCACTGAGCCACCCAGGTGCCCCCAGGCCTCCCCAGTTTAGAAATTGGCACAGTCTTCTCTCAGTTGTCCAGGCTGGAAACAAGGCAAGTCATCTTGACCTCTCTTGCTCCTATGCCCTGATTCCATTCTGTAAGTAAGTCCTGTTGAATGTGCCCTTCAGAATAGGTTCTGTGTCTGATCACCGCCCAGCACCTTGCCACTGACACCCTGGTCCAAGCCTGCGCTGCCCACCCTCTGGACTGGAACAACAGCCTCCTAGGCTTGCGTCTCTTTCCCTTCTTTTTATTGAGATATAATTTATAGACCCCCAGATTCAGCCATAAGTGTACAATTCACCATAATTCACATTTAGGATATTTCTATCATTCCCTCAAAATTCTGTCTCTTCTGTTTGCAGTTAATCCGCATGAGTTGGCGGATTAGGCAGCCCGAGGCAACCACAAGTTGGGTTTGTTTTTTTCCTGGCAAACAGCAATGTCCTGCTGATGGGAGCAAATGTACCCGGGATAGAGATTTTTAGGCTCTTTGCTTTGAATGGGATTCTGTAAATGCACTTGTTATACTTCCCCAGTTGGTTGTTATAATAGCTCACTGACTCTCTTTATATATAACTTCACTATTTCCAGCCTGAATGGTTCTCATTGGACATAAAGTTCAGCTACCTGTCCAAACCAGGGTTTATTCAAGATAAATAGAAACTATGTAGCTGAAGACAGGTTGTCTCAGCCTCATGTGTCCAACTTGTATGTATCCAAAGGAAACACACAGCACCCAAGGTTCTGGTCTCTACAGACTCAGGAGAGCGCCATTTGCCTCGATGCCGTATCCAAATGCTGGCATTAAAAGTTTGTTTGTTTGTTTTTTTTTTTTTTTGGTTAAAAACATAATGTTACATTTACCACTGTGACCATTTTTAAGTGTACCATTCAGTAGAGTTCTATGTATTTGCATGATTGTGCCTGTCTTCATGAGGTTGCCATTCACACAAATAATTGACACAATCCTGAATTCAAGTTCAAACAGACCCGCAAATAGAATGAATGACCCATGGAGGGAACTAGCAGGAATTTTGAGACAAAGGTAAGGGTAATGAAACTTCTGTGTAAATGATTGTTGTATTTATTCTGACTGAATGTCAGATTTTTATCTGGACAGCACTGGAATTTTCAGGCAAATATAACTACCTCTCCAAAGAATTTATGAGTGTTTTGTTTTGCCCTTGATGAAAGTAGCTAGTGGGGAATGACTATATCCAGGCATTTGTCTCCTTGCTAGTTTGATGCCACTGTGATTTTCCTTATTCTAATTTTCACAGAAGTTTTAACTTATTGAGGATATTTAAAGGAAAGAACTTGGGGCACCTGGGTGGCTCAGTCAGTTAAGCATCTGCCTTCGGCTCACATCATGATCCCTGAACCCTGGGATGGAGCCTCGCTTTGGGCGCTCTGCTCAGAAAGGAGCCTGCTTCTCCCTCTCCCTCTGTCTGCTGCTCCCCCTCCTCGTGCGTTGTCTCTCTCTGTGTCAAATAAATAAATCTTAAAAAAAAAAGGAAAAGAACTTATTTTTTTACAGTCTAAAAAAAGTATCTTCTACATTTATTATAAAAAGGAGGAAGACAAGAGACTGATGTTAATTCAGTCTAGATTTTTCTGCTGATCTGAGAACACTGCCAACATGGTCAGAGACTTTAGACTGAATTATGGGCACCCCAAACATCTTTTCTGATACTTATTCACTGTCCCATTACTGTCTTCACATTCATTTTTAGAAATTCAAAACAAGAGCAAAATTAGAATGTGCCCATTCAAAGGGGTGAGTTTGACCTGTGAGTCACTAAAGCAAATGTAACAATAGGGAATTAGGTATTATATTAAGGTAAAGAGAGGTATAAGCCTACTGCTTCTTTCTTTTGTAGATTTCATTCATTCCTTCTGTTGGTTCAACTGGCTCCATATTGCATATTGCATAATAGTTTTGAAAATGTGTTTTGAGGGCAGCCCAAGTGTTATCTGTGGACTCTGAAAATAAGTCAGTAAAAGGTAGCTCATTTATATGTCATAGCCATGACCCAACTTACAAAAACAAATCCACACATGGGACACATTTCCTTCTTCATTCAATATTCATAGATTTGCATTTGAAATAAAAAAATATATGTTCCTATGTATTCAGTTACCATATTAAAAACACAAATTATGGAGAAGAGAGACCTAAAGAGTAGAGATTTCTGATTGCTTGCTCCATCCCTGCATGAACTCAAATGTGAGTCTTTTTAAGATTTGCCAAAACTCCAGGGTGCCTGGGTGGCTCAGTCTGTTGGGCATCTGCCTTCCACTTAGGTCATGAGCCCAGGGTCCTGGGATTAAGCCCCACATCGGGCTCCCTGCTCAGCAGGAAGCCTGCTTCTCCCTCTCCCACTCCCCCTGCTTGTGTTCCCTCTCTTGCTATGTCTCTCTCTGTCAAATAAATAAATAAAATCTTAAAAAAAAAAGATCTGCCAAAACTCCTTGTGGCCGCCTTCAAGTCATTCTATTTTTTAAGGCTTGCACTTTTTGTTTTCTGTGACTTTGCACATGCTGCTCCCTACCTGGGGTTCCCTTCTCTATCTTTCCCCCTGTTGGGGAAACCTCAGGACCCAGTGCAAAAACTCCATTCTCTGTGAGATTTTTCTTGACCCCTTCCCTTATCCCACTGTGACATTGGGACATTAGCTCCTTACGTCTGTGCTGCTGAACACACCCAGTTGAAAACTTCTTCATGTTAGTTCTTGCTACATTAAATGGCATTGCTTATTTTCAGAAGTGTGAACTCCTGGTAGGTAGCCCCTGTGTGCTGTTGATCTTAGCCTGCCTGGCATGGAGCACGTCATCAGCACCCCAAAATACATATTCTCCTGATCTGTGTTGCGTATATTCTTAGAAGGGCCTTTGGGAAGAAATAATCACCTGAAAATTAATAGTTGAACATACCTGCACTTACAAAAGTAATTAGAATATGTTGTTATTCCTTTCTAGTTAAGTAACTTGAAGCAAGTTACATTTGTAGATATCTCAGCAAACAAGTTTGCCAGTGTCCCGATCTGTGTCCTGAGGATGTGTAATTTGCAGTGGTTGGATATCAGCAACAATGTCCTGAATGACCTGCCCCAAGATATAGACAGGTAGCTACTTGCATTCTGAAGGTGAGGTGTATGAATTAGTTACTAACGCCTTAAACACCGTTAACATTTTAAACAGGCATTAACACACAAATGGTCTTTGAAATCAGTGAATTTTCCAAAAGCTTATTGTTTCTGGGAAATGAGTTTTGTTCTTTAGATAATGAGCCAGTTTCCAGTTTCCAGCCTCATACGTGTGTGTGTGTATGTATGTGCATTTGAACATATCTCTGTTGTCTTGGTGAACTTTTAATTTCCTTGAGTCCTCAACAGAATGACATCATTAACTTTACTCCATAGACATAGCAAAGTATCTTTTTTATATATGGAATAGAAACGTATCAATCTATGTCTTTATATATATGTTATATATGGAAGAGGAACTTACTTATTATGCTCTATCTTTATAGAGGAGACTCTAGGTCCCAAAAGGTCACTCTGTTTAGAATGTCCCTCTTCCATATATAACATATATATGGAACTCTGTTTAGAATGTCAGTGAGGATAATTTTTATTGGTTTCATTTATTGATTTATCACACATTATCTTTCAAGCAAATCGATATGATTAGTAAAGTTTTCCAATCATATCCTTGTATTTCCTGCTTAAAAAATAATTGCACTGGGCTCTCTGGCTGGCTCAGTTAGTAGAGCATGAGACTCCTGATCGTGGGGTCATGAGTTCAAGCCCCACGATCAGTGTAGAGCTTACTTAAAAAAAAAAATTACACTGAGCATGTAAGATCCATTCATTCACCCATTCATTCATTCATTCATTCATTCTACCAATGATACTAGGCTCCTGTATGGCAGGCCCAGAGTTTAAAATAGAATATTAAAATTTAAAATTTAAAATAGAGTTTAAGAACGAAACAAAATATCTGACCTTTTGGGACCTAGAGTCTCCTCTATAAAGATAGAGCATAATAAGTAAGTTGTCATGACCCAGAAGCCAAAACTGACTTAATTCCCAAGGTCACTTACGACCTTTTTCTACTCCTGGTACGTGTGATGTGTATCAGTGCTTTCCAGTTTTATGAGACTGAGTGGGAATCATTTTAGTTTGAAACACGAGGCAAACTCTGTGAAATATTTGTAGGCTCAGTCAAGATTTTGCAAATGATTGCAAGAAAAAAACTGGTTTGGGTGGGGAGTCACCGAGTTAGAATCCAGATAAATCAAATAAATAAATCCAAATAAAACAAATCCAGAGCACATTTTGCTCATTTCCTTTTCATTTGACAGATTTCTTTCCATTCTAAATTTAGAAAATATGATAGGGGAGGAATACTGGGCTTCCAAGATATATACCAGTAAATATGTGGCCCAGAACTGTTCATTCTTAGCCCCAATTCCAGTATAGTTCCTTTCCCATCCTTTGCTGACCCCTTGGAGAGATGTACTGAGGGTCAGGTCCTCTCCCAAACTAGTGTGTAATATGCAGTTTGTTATCCTGCTGCTGTATTTGCCTTTGGTAATTAAGCCAGGGAAAACTTAAAAAATCCCAAATTACATCACCTGGCATGACTTTATTTAAATTCTAAAGTCTGCTTATCCTCGTAAGGGTCACATATATAAAATAAACTACATACGGATTTCATACCAGAATTTATTTGCCATTTACTTTGGTTTTTTTCCCCCCTGCTATGAGGTTAATCCTTATAAGTCTAATCCCCTTATTCCCTTTACTTCTTCTTAGGCTAGAAGAACTGCAGACCTTTCTCTTGTATAAGAACAAGCTGACCTATCTTCCTTATGCCTTGCTTAACCTAAAGAAGCTCACCCTGCTAGTCGTCAGTGGGGACCATTTGGTGGAGCTCCCGACTGCCCTGTGTGACTCATCCACACCTTTAAAGTGAGTAGATCCCCCCTAGAGACTTTCACACGCAAGGTAAGGAGGACCTGAAACTTGGGCACTCACCTGTCTCAGGAACCAGATAGGATGGTTCTTGGACTTGGATGACTTGATCCTGGCTCACAGAAGTTCCGATGCCTTTGTACGGGATTTTGAAGTTTTTGGCCAATGGCATGAGGAAATAGATCTCAGATGACTTCTGGACAAATGCTACTGCTGTTTGAAGTGTGACAAAGCATATGCCCAGGGCTCCCTGGTTGTCTTACCCTTTTTTGGTTTCCTTAAAGGAAACTGTAAACCACCCCAAACTAAGAAAAACCATCCCAGCAAATATGATACAGCTTCTAATCTGGCCTGAGACATTGAACAGTCTTTCTTACCTTGGAAGGGGATTTGAAAAGCCATAGCACCCCCCTCCCCTGAAGCTGACTCCAGGGCACCTTGACATGAGACTGCTCTAGTGAGAGCCACCTCCGTCCTGTGTC
>ML100628.1:12011-32328 GCA_003697995.1 Taxidea taxus jeffersonii
AGATGAATTATTAGAACAGAGCGAGTCATACTGAAAGTGATCCTAATCTGTGATACAGGGATTTTCATAAGCCAGCGGGGAAGGTCTGAGTGACTTAATATACCTTTAAGGAAGTTGGATAATTAGGGAAAGACAAAGCCTGTTCTTCCCTGGATAACATCAGAAAACTTAGGGCCTATAGCCATATTTTGCTGTGTGTCATATAGGGAGACATCTAGAATAAGCCAGAGATTAAATATAAGAAGAACAAGAAATGCCATGTTAATGATGGTAGATTGACCATGTGTCAAACTACACTTATCCCTTTTGAGACCCTATTGAGATGAGGAAAAAAAATAAAACCTATGAGCCCCCATGATGGAGAAAGCAAGGGAAGGCCTTCACAAAATGAGAGATGCCACACGCTTTGGGAGATATACAGCAGACGGAACAGTGGTGACTGATAAAAGTAGAATGGAGTAGGCTCACATTCAAAGACCAAATCAAGAAATTGAGCCCATTGGCCCTGGAGAACTCTGACGAAGCATGTAGCCAGAAATTCCAGGTCCTGGCTGGAGCAGATTGAGGCAAGATACTAAAAAACAAAAAGACAATTTCATGTACACAGACGATCCCCTGCCTTCTAATCTCCTCTTCAGTTCCACTGCGCAGACCACTCAGCATCTGACCAAAAAAGCCTGAGGTGTCCTCTAGGGTGGCCCTGGGGGAAAACCCCAGAGTTTCGTGTTCAGAGATTTCCCAGGGGACTGGCATCTGCTTGCCCCCATGCTCACCCATGGTGGGCTGGCGCCAGGGCAAACGCAGTTTGCACGTGTGGGTACCCAGCCAACATGCTGGGGTCTCAGCCTCAAACATGAAGGCATCACTGACTCTTTCCAGATAATTGTCACAAAGACATGAATTTTTCAAGTTTGGAATCAACCTGGAGGCAAGATAGAAATGTTAAATATGGTTTCAGAACAGAATGTGGATGGTGTTGGTGTTAATGGTGTGAAAGTGAAAGTCCGTTTAAAAAAAGAAAGTGAAAGTACGTGATGTCTGTGAGTGCATTGAATGCTTCAGAGAATAAGATGGCTTGATAAGTAGATCTAAACGGATGGATGTGTCATAAAGCAGCTGCAGTAAAATCTTAAATATGGAACCTAGATGGTAGGGACAGGGGTGTTCACTGTAGCTTTTTTTTTTTTTTAACTTTCCTAAATGTTGGAACATTTTCATAATGGAATGTTGAAAACGTGAAAGTATAGATCATAAAAATTGGGAGGTGGTAGGGTTGGGGAACGGAAGAGAAGGAAAGGAATACCTCTGCTTGATTAAACAGCATTGACGTACTAGTCCTGTGTAAAAGAGAGTTCCAGTAGGATAAGTAAAAATAGTGATTGACCCATGAAAGAGATTGCTTCTGGGGGATCTGAGACATAGAGGTTGAGTGAGAGACTGTGGTTTTAAATAAAACAGTATCCTTGAAAATTTTAAAATACGTAGAGTGATTACTCTGATAAAACATTAAAGAATGATGAAATAAAGGCTTTTTTGGGGGGGGGATAGGGACGGATGATAAAAATTAACTCAATGAAAGAACTTGCAAAGGGGGCACCTGGGTGGCTCAGTTGGTTAAGCTGCTGCTTTCAGCTCAGATCATAATCTCAAGGTCCTGAGATTGAGCCCTGCATTGGGCTCCCTCTCCCTCTCCCCTGCTCACTCATGCTCTTTCTCTCTTTCTCAAATAAATAAATAGAATCTTAAAAAAAAAAAGAGCTTGCAAAGGAAAAGTTGCATGGATCGATCCACAAAGACATTAGAACTTTTTTGCTTTCTGTGCATTTAGACATTAAATAAAATTACAAGGAAAATGAACTGGGAAATATATGTACTAAAAATAGGACAGGTGGGAATTATCTTCCACATGTCTAGAGCTTCCACAAACCAATGAGAACGATACCACCCAAGACAGCAGGGCCCACTTGCAGCTGGAGACTGTTCAAGGGATTTCCAAGTTTCAATTGAAATAATTACACTGGCTTTCACAGCAAAACATCTTTCAAAACTGTGAGGACAGGAGATCAAGTATCATTTTAGTTTCTCTCATTGGGCTTCTCTTTTTGGTAGGAGTATCCTTCTTTTCAGTTGCAAGGATACTGACCATCTGAGTTCTTTATAATTTAACCCCACCTCTTCTTAGAGTTTGATACCATTCATTGGGAGTAATACCAACAATAGTAGGACACGATCCAGTGTGAATGTTCTGACCGAGAGCAAGTGTTAATGTCCACCTCAAGGCCTCTGATGGCGCCACTGTCCTCCGTCTGTGGCTAAGTAGCTCCCATTCCTCCAGCAGGCCTCTGAGCAGGACTGATTCCATAATCTTGTTGGATTATTCCATGGGGCAGTTCCACTGGTGATGCCAATATAAAGTGGTCCTCTGTGATCTTCAAGGATAAGTAAGAGGTTGACTTCTTCTGAGAGGAATTCTGGGGTGAAACATGTACAGGTGAAAATGTGATATTGTCTGTATTTTCTTGAATAGATTTGTAAGCCTTATGGACAATCCTCTTGATAATGCCCAGTGTCAAGATGGTGTTGAAGTGATGGAAAGTGAACGAGATCGTCAGTGCTTTGATAAAGAATTTTTGAAAGCCTATCTTGAAGATGTTAAAGAAAGAGGTACGCTAATCATATTTAAAATTATTTTAGGGGTGTCTGGGTGGCTCAGTCAGTTAAGCATCCAACTCTTGATTTCTGTTCAGATCTTGAGGTCATGACCTTGGGGTTCTGATATCAAGCCCTGCAGTTGGGCTCCATGCTCAGTGCAGAGTCTGCTTATCTCTCTCTCTCTCTGCCCCTCTCCCAGCTCTCTCTCTCTCAAATACATACATACATACATACATAAGATCTTAAAAAAAATAAAATTCATTCAAATGAATATATGGAATTCCATGTATTCAAGCAACATGAACTCATAATGCTAAAAAGTTAGTTGGTTAATTGGTTATTTTTCTATATACCATATATATTTATAGAAATTATATATTTATATAATTTATAATATATATAATTACATATTATATGTAAATTTATATTACATATATATACACATGTAATTTTTTCTTTAAATATCAAATTTTTGTAGTGTACTGAATACTTGATACATCATCAACTATTCGACAGAGAGGCCTGGAAACATACACTTGAGATGTTACCTTACTAACTATACATGAGTTTTTAACAAAATGACATTGACCAAAGAGTATCTCAGCCAATGGGAAAATAAGATCCCATTTCCAAATCCATTTAAATTCAACTTTAGAAAAAGGTGTTTCTTACATAAATCAAGGTCCACTTGTATGAAAAATCACCAAAGGAAAAAACACAAGGTGGCAGACTAGTACCTAGATCCCTTTAGCTCTGGTTTTCCACAGGGTGGTGATAATACAGAGGAACACGGGGAGGTCACAGGACCTCAGGAAAGGGTGGGAAGCGATTTCCCCAGGAGCTGTTTCCAAAGCCTTCTAGAAGGTAGAAGCCCTTCCTTCTGCTGCAAGCACACAAACAAAAGGAAGAAGGCACAAGTCACCTTTTGTTCTTCTAATCACCACCTCCTTCCTAGGTATGGCTGCCCATTCATAGACTAAGGATGACTGGTCACATTCAGATATTCAGCGGTTTCATTAAAGGAATGACAAATACTATTTATTTGGCAAATTTAAAAATTTTTTTCAACTGAAAATCTCTCTGCAGTTACCTCCAATCCATTCGGCTATCCCCAATCTTGAAAGTTGAAATAGTATGAAATAAACGAGAAATTTATATGAAACATGAAACAAATAGCAGAACCATTTATTTTGTCAAAATTTATTTTTGGGTTTCACAAGTTTCCTCTTGTGAAAACCTTTATTTTGTATTTTATAGATTTATTCATAATTACATTTTAGAGTTACTGTTTAAAAATACAAGAAAGAATTAGAGAAAATAGGTAGTTAGCTTTGGATCTGTTGGTCAGTGATAAAATAATTTGCTTTGTGAGGTTAACTTTAGTGATAATAACTTTTGAATTCATTTACTTATTTCTAAATAATTATAATAATTCTGTCTTCCATATATTCATATTGGTTCATATGATATTGCCAGTACTCAGCTGTTTTTTATTTTTATTTTTATTTTTCATTTTATTTTATTTCTTTTCAGTGTACTCAGCTGGTTTTAACCAGAGTCCATAGTTAAGGGAAAAAAAGTAGTTTTAGTGAGTTACACTGACCTCCAAACTTATGTGACTCAAGAATGATGAACAAGTGAAACCCTTTGCTGGTCCTCAAGCATTAGCAACCCTAAGAATCACTTGTAGGCCCCAACCTCAGAGATTTTGACACAGCAGCTCTGGGGTAGGACCTAGAATGTGCATTTCTAACAAGGTCCCAGGTGGTGTCGGTGCCTTGGGTCTGGGAGCCTCACCTTGAAAGGCATTGGTATAGACCATCCTTTGACAAAATTTGGCTATGAAGGGAGAGTGGGCAGTAATGAATGGGAAGAGCAAGATTGAGTAAAGGGGTACTTACTAAGATCATGCTTAGTTTAGGAATAGTGCAAACTTCTCTTAGAAACCATTTTCCCTTCCACCTGGGATCTTACCTGCTGTCTCAGGTCCTTGGCCATCTATTTCTGTTTTGTCAATTATTTTTAGGGTTATACAGTTTCTCAGGTCCTGATGTAGCTGTGTCAGTTTGTTGGAAAGATTACAAAAGAATGAGGGTTAATAGTTCTATCTTAGATCTAAATATATCTTCTTCTTTTAAAAGATTTTATTTATTTACTTGATTGAGAGAATGGGATAGCACAAGCAGGGGGAACAGTAAAGCAAGAGGGAGAAGCAGGCTCCACGCTTAGGAGGGAGCTCGATGCAGGGCTTGATCCCAGGACCCTGGAACCATGATCTGATGCCCCCAGGTGTCCCAGATCTAAATATTTCTAAAGCATGACTAAACATTTGTGAAAGCTGATCTAATGGTGATAGATAAATCCATTCACCTCCATACTTTAACCTGGGAAGTGGTAGTAATTTGTTTGTTAACATGAGCAAGGGTTTGTAGCTACACTTTGTGGTAAAATGGGAAATGGTTGAGTATCTTTGTTTCTCTTGTTACAGAATCAGTCCCCAGCTATACCACCAAAGTATCTTTTAGTCTTCAGCTTTGATACCATCCATCAGAAGACTGCAGAATCTCCCTGTGCTGCCGAGCTATAAATCTTGGTGTCCTGGAATAATGGTTTGTGCTTAAGGACAAAGTCTAGAAACCACAGTCATAGTTAGGAAAAATGATTTTCAGATTTCACATTTGTGAATACTTCTCTCAGTGGACTGGAGAATTGATAAATGGGTTTATATATAAAGGTTCATTTACATATACTTTTTTCCAAATAACGCACCTTTAATAGTTTAGAAAATGTGTTATTTTTTAAAATTAAAACCTAGAGACCAAAATCTGAAGTAGATTGCACTGTTTTTAGGAATTCACAGATAAAGGGGTTGTAAAAAGAGCACTTATATGGGACTAGACAAATGAGATTTTATTTTATTTTGAAAGAATTTTAATGAATTATTTCTTTTACTGAGAAAAGCTTTCCTTGGGTTTATACAAACTGCTATTTTCATATGGTTTAATTGTACTTTCTAAGTGTAGGGTCTTAGGAAAGACTTTAGGTATAATTTGGGCATTGAAGGTAGAAAGAAGGGCTGGATTGTCGCCCATGTATTGGGCACAGGACACTCAGATGGTGCGCTGGTGGTCTGCACAGAGGCATTGTGGTCCTGGCTGGTCCTGGGAAGACTTACCTGGCCTGTATGGATGGTTTTCCTGTCCTGAGTGGGTACTTCATGGGTCCCAGGATGCACCTTAGAACAGGAAGCAGAGGCAGTACCCTCAGGGACCCCTCCTCCAAGGTGGCTGTGCAACGTAGCAGGGATGACTAGTCTGTACCAATGAGGACAGACTAGTTGCAGCCCACAGGGAGCTCATGAGACTGTTTTTTGTTGGCAAAGATGGGAGTCATGATAGGGCTTTGGACTCCTACACCACATCATCTGATTTAGAGAGAAATTGTACAAATATCTATTTTTATACCACTATTTTAGGCTAGAGGAAACAGGATTGTGAGTTGAAGATAAGCTTTAACAAGCAGCTTCTGTGTTTGAGAAAGAAAAAGTGCATATATCCACATTTATTCCTTTATGAATTGACTTCTACATGGTCTAATTCAGTGCCATCCAGTAGAATTTTCTGCAGCGATGGAAATGTTCTGTATCTGTGCTGTCCAAATGTAGTGACCACCAGACACACGTGCTTTTTGACTACTTGAACAATGACTGATATAACTGAAGAACTTTTAATTAATGATTTTTTTTAAAGATTTTATTTATTATTTATTTGACAGATAGAGATCACAAGTAGGCAGAGAGGCAGGCAGAGAGAGAGAGGAGGAAGCAGGCTCCCTGCCGAGCAGAGAGCCCGATGTGGGGCTCGATCCCAGGACCCTGGGATCATGACCTGAGCTGAAGGCAGAGGCTTAACCACTGAGCCACCCAGGTGCCCCTAATTAATGATTTTTAATTAAATTTAAATTTAGATTGCCAGAGGGGGGTGCCATATTGGGCATATAAGTCTAACCTGTTGGGTTTTTTGGAAGAAACAAAGGGTGGTTTTTATTTTCTCTTATCTGAACAACAGTCCTTCCCCAAAGGGGCCACTATTGACACCCTGCATATTTTGTCTTGATATAATCATAATTCCCAGTGTTTTATCCTCAACAAATGCAAACCAAGCAGAGCATTCTAAAACCATATGGTGATGCTTCAGCGGAGGATTGCCTCAAGTTAAAAACAAACTGAGAAGTAGGTTAAGAGATGAAAAGAGTAGGAAAATGAGAAATCACTTCAACTGAACCTCAAACAATTGTATTCTTCTTTTAAGTCTTCAAAAATGGCATTGAAATTTATTAGTTGTATTGCTTAAATGATTTTGAAATTTCATTTCATGCCAAGGTATACATTATATATAGCTAAATGGAAAATGAATCTTAAAAAGGGGCAAATAGGGGCTTTCACATAAGTTGTCCATGACCTATGTAAAATTTATTTCAATAAAACCAGTCTTTTGTGCAAAAACCCTATATTGGTGCTACATTTCCTTCCTAAACAAAGGAAAAAGTATTGCACTGATACATAATTATTTCATGTCACATAATATCCCATACCCAAAATATTACTTGAATATAATGTATATAGGGATACTATTTAATTTATTCATGTATGAGTAAAAATGCAGCAAGATTATAAGGCATCCTAGTGGCAATATCATAGAGATTTGAAAATTTTACATGATACATAGGGACTGACTCATAATTTGGAAAAGGAATTTCCATAGTGGGATATCTGTATGAGCATTAAAGCAATATGAATAAAAGAATAAAATGTAATTTCTAGGAGAAAAAGGTTCTGGTCCCAAAAGTTTATTATTACACCCGTTTTTCAGATGTCGGACATTGAGGGACAGAGACATGTAGGTGAAATCGAGTAGTGCATTTTAATCACCATGAAGAACCACACCACATTTCTTGACTGGAGGTTTCTAGAATGACCAAGAAGTGCGCTTGCCAAACACCAGTTTAGAGTAACTTGATGATGATGGCTAACAGTAAGCTGCAGAAATCAGTTACTGTCTTTCCTTCTTTGCCTCCCTTCCTTCCTGCCTCAATGCATATCTTGAATCTCTTACTACTCCTGAGTGGGAAGGAAATGTACTTGGAGGTGCTGTGTTGTGGCAGGTGTAGGTTTACGTAATTCTCATTTCCTGAGTCCTGATTCATAGGGACAGCACATTGCCTAGCCTTTCCCACCCTTCTTGTCTGTAGCAGTGTGTGTTATCAGAGTAACTTTTGATCTTGTAATAACACTTCTTGGAATTTTAAAGAACTTTCCAATTCTTTCCTAAAATTAAATTTCTTGGCACTAGTCTTCAGTGAGCTCACAGATCATTCAACACCTGCTTCCCTTCATGTGCTGATGATCTAAATTCTGTTTTCTAGTTTGTTTTCCTTATTGATATACTCCAAATAATTCCACCTATCCCAGCCTATCTTTGAATACTGTAGAGCCTTTCTGGGGATATTGACAGATGTTTTGCATCTACCTGTATCTGCCATGTCTTTATTGTGCAAATGTGCATACATGCACACACATTCCAGTCTCTTGAAGCTGATCAGCACTGGGACTCAGGGAGCCGGGATAGCAAGGCCAGCTCTTTTACTAATGTACCACATAATCTTGGGAAAATCACTTCACCCTTTACCCACCTGTAAAATAGAGAGTAGCAGAAGACGATTTCTAAGGCTGGTTCCATCTTTAACATTTTATGACTTGCCTTCCACTAAGAACCCCTTTTTATATTAACAACTCAGCATTTCCTCCCTACCTCACTGGTCACTCAGCTTCCAGCTCCGTATGGGTGCTGGGCATGCTTGTTCCTTAGGCATGTGTTTGTAACTGTCTTGTCTACTATTACATGTTAAGTTTCTGGAGTTTGCTAAATAGGTAGACTGTGCCCAAATATTTGAAAATGAATAGTGAGTGTGAAGAACTGACCCACACATTTCTGTTGTGTTCCCAATACTTCCATCTATGCTGAGATGTACAAATATTATTTTTGATATTGCCTCGAAAGAGGTATCATGTATCATAAAAAATTGCATTTTCTAGAAATCTAAATAGAAGATACAGTGAGATATCACCTCATATCCTTAAGTGTAGCTATTATTAAAAACAAAAACAAGGGACGCCTGGGTGGCTCAGTTGGTTAAGCAGCTGCCTTCGGTTCGGGTCATGATCCCGGCGTCCTGGGATCGAGTCCCACATCGGGCGCCTTGCTCGGCAGGGAGCCTGCTTCTCCCTCTGCCTCTGCCTGCCTCTCTGTCTGCCTGTGCTCGTTCTCTCTCTCTCTCTCTGACAAATAAATAAAAAAATGAAATCTTTAAAAAAAAAAAACAAAAAAAACCAAAAACAAAAACAAAGACAAATCCCAGAAAATAATTATTGGTGAGAATATGGAGAAATTGGAACCCTGGTCCCTTTTGGTGGGAATGTAAGATGATGCAATTGCTATGGAAAATAGCATGGCAGTTCCTCCAAAAATTTAAAGTAGAATCAACATATGGTCCAGCAATTCCAGGTCTGAGTATTTTGAAAGCAGGGTCTCAAAGAGCTATTGACACCCATGTGCCTAGCACTACTAGTCACAATGGCCAAAAGCTGGAAGCCTTCCAGATGTCTACAAGTGGGTAGACAAAATGTGATATATATATATCATGGGATGTTATTCAGCCTTCAAAAGGAAGGAAATCCCGTCACATGCTAAAATATGAATGAAACTTGAGGACGTTATGCTAAGTGATATAAACTAGTGACAAGAAGACAAATATTGTGTGAGCCCACCTCTATGAGGTCCTCAGGGTAGTCCTATTCATAGAGAAAGAAGAATGGGCATTAGTAGGGATGAGGGGGAGGGAGAAAATGTGAGTTGTTGTTTAATGAGGATAGAGTTTCAATTCTGAAAATGAAAAAGTCTGAAAAGTCAGCGAGATGACTTTCCAGATGGTGTATGTTTATTTAATTACACATTGTGTCACAATACCATTCTACTAGTACAATAACGCTTGTTATAAACCATGCAACGAGGAATAGTAAAGTCCAAAGAAACGAACCAGAGTTTGAAGGCTATCTCCCCAGTGTGGGTCCTGCCCCAGCCCTGAACTGCGTGGACCCTGCTGCGGAGAACACTGTTTTGAGATTCAGGCTTTCAGCCTAGTGAAAACCCTGCAAGTGCCTCCACCTGCTGACCTCCCGGGGTCTGTGCAAGCTTCTCTGGGGAGAGAGGTTCCACAGGTCTCATGAGATTTCCAAATGGTTCTGTGAGCCATAAAGGCTTCAGTCTCATTTCTCCAGAAAATGAGCAGAATTTCAGCATCCTTTAGGCAAGATAGAATTGAATTGAGATTAACATTAACCCTCAAAAAGATCACATGAAATCAACCATTTAAAATGAACAATTCAATGGTGTTTACTGCATTCACAGTGTTGTACAATGACCCCCTCTGTCTTGCGCCAAACATTTTCATCACCACACACCTCTGTCCCCCAAAAGCCCCATACAGATTAATCCCTTTCCCCACAGCCCCTGGCAGTCACCACACTACTTCCTGTCTCTGGATTTATCTCTTCTGGATATTTCCTATCCATGGGATCATACTACATGACATTGAACTTGGCATCATGTGGAGGTCCACTGAATGGTCTCTACGATAATCACCACGACAATAATCAGAATGAAAAAACAGCAGCAGACATTCAAGTTCTTGCACCTGGGATTCTGGGCTGTGTGGGAATAGGGCACCTCACTACAGGTTCTGACATGGATTCTCCTCTCCACATGGTGTTGGGTGTTTGCTCTCGGGCTCCAGTGGATGGGGAGGATTGCAGCCTCCCTGGACCCAGAATGCCAGGATTGGGGTAAAGCCTTTCCTTTGTTTGCCATGGCGTTCCACTTCTCTATGTCCACTGTGGTCTTCCCCTTCACTGTGTCTGCTGTGGCATTCCCCTTCCCTGCTGTGGTCCCCTTCACTGCATCTGCGGTGGCCTTCCCCTTCACTGTGTCTGCAGTGATGTTCCCCTTCACTGTGTCCACTGTGGTGCCACTTCTACTGGGAAAGGGCATGGGAATGATGGTTCCAAGAGCAGGTGATCTTATGGCAGGAAGTGATGGGGACACCGGTGACTGCATGGCCTCACTGAAGCCACTCTGAGCACAGAAGCCCTGCAGACATGCCTCGCAGTTGTTACTGTCATGCGGCCCTTCAAGAGCAATTTCCCTGATGGTAGGGATCTCCTCCATCGACTTAAATCCTTCTCTGTAGCATTTCTTCAGAATTCGGAATACCAAGTTGTTCAGGATCCTTGAGATGTTCTCTTTTGTGAACTTGGGAACCTCAAATGGAGACTGATGGCACTTCTGACATCTCTGGGCAAAGACTCTCATCTTCACGTTGCCCCTGGGTTTCCCCCCAGTCTTGTGCATGTGGAAAACAACCTGAACTTGAGAAGAGGCCCAACTTCGAGAGCACAAGGAACACTGGAACCTGTGGGGACAGGAGACAAGACCCTCAGCTTGGTCCAGGATGGCTGAGCTGTGGGCTAGGCCAGAGGGAGGAAGGGACACCCAACAACAGAGACATGACTTGACTGGGGTCGAGGTTGGCAGGGAAGACATTAGCGAGCCCCTCATTCCCATCTGTGCCACCAACATGCCCTGGGACCCACAGTTGTCTGTGCCACCAACATGCCCAGGGACCCACAGTTGTATGTCATGAAAATAGCAGACCACAAGCTCTTGGTGCTGGAAGGGACCTTCTAAATCTGACATGATGGGGCTAGAGATGAGGTGCATGCTGGAAACCATCATGTGCAGAGACTTGGTGGGTGTAAGAAGCAGGACCAGACCTCCAGGCTCCTGAACCCAAACCAAGTCTTCTTCAAATGTAGACTGAAGTGGGTCAGAGGCTATGGGTGCAACAATAGCTATTATAGCCCCCAAGAGCTCTGAACTGAAATCCACAGATGGCACAAGTGGGTGCTGGTAGGTGCTACTGTCTGACGGTTGGTGTCTCCCCACAAATTCACAGGTCGGAACCCGAACCCCCAAAGGTGATGATGTTAGAAGGCCTTTGGGAGGTGATTAGGTCATGAGGGTGAAGCCCATGTGGATGTGATTAGTGCCCCTATCACAGAGACCCCATAGAGCTCCCTAGCTTTGGCCACCATATAGGGATACAGGAGAAGTCCACAAACCGGAAGAGGGCTCTCACCAGACCAGATGGCACCCTGATCTTGGACTTCCAGCCTCTAGAACTGAGCAATACATTTCTGTTGTGTCTGTTATGTTTAGTCTGGTGTTTATCTTATTTTAATTTACTTTACTTTATGTTTTATTGCTCCCCCCCAAACAGACTAAGACAATAAGTCGTAGACCCACAGATCAGGGAGGGTCTACTGTCTGGAGGAAAAGCATTGCTTTGTCCTGTTGCCCAGGGGCCCCCAATCTGTCAGTATTACAGGGAGATCAGAGTGTCCAGCTCTCTCTCTTCTTGCTCCCCCTCTGACCCAATTCATTGCTCAAGCAAGCCTGGAAAACCCCATATTCTGTGTGCACCTGGCCTCACACCTTCCCTTCTCTGTAGGGAAGAGGGCAATTTCCTGAGCTCAGATATTTGGACAAATACATGTCATGATAGATAGAGAGAGGGGAAGAAGGCACACAAGGCCATGGCTGCACCGAGGACAGGAATCACGGGAGAGGCAGAAATTGCAGAATGGCAGGGACAATTCCTGCTCACTAAATTATCCATGCACTCCCGCCCGCTTCCCAGCCCCCTCACAGTTAGGTTGGGCAATATGACTGGTTGCCCGATGGGATGCAGGCCATGACATGTGTTACTTCCAAATCTGGCACGGAAGCTCTTGGAAAACCCTCCAACTCCTCTTCCTCTGCCTCAACGACGTGGGGAAAGTGTGTTAGGTCAAAACACTGATGTTTCGAGATTTATCTGTTCTAGCAGCCAAGCCTCGCCTATCATGGGAGAGGGAATTGGAGGGGGCTGGGAAGAATGAGCCAGTCAAGATTTCCTTCTTGTGTCTTGATTCCGGCCACACCTCACAGGGTGAGCATGGCCATGAAATGAAAGGAAGAGGACAAGAGGCTCTGACCACCACGAGAGAGATGATGTTACTGGGGTTATTCGGAGTTGGTGGTGCACAGGGGGCGCTCTGCTCTCCTGAGCTGCTGTCCCCAACCCTCCCTCTGGGTCATATTGCTCTGTTCATGTGCCAGCTCAGAGTTCAAGGTTCTCCAAAAAAGGCAGGGTGGGGGGTGGGGGTGGGGCTGAGATTTTGCTTGGATGTTCCTGGTGCCAGCTCCTGGCCTGGGAAAGCCGTGGGCTACAAGAAGAGGAGAGCTCTGCTTCCTCTGCCCAGACCCTCCCCCAGAGAGGAGGGCAATTGGCAGACATCAAGTCTCAGGCCTCTATCCTCTTTGCAGGAGCAGCCCAACCCCCTGACTCTTGGAACTCTGCTTCCTCACCTGGGGAAAACAGGGTAAGGTTTTGAATGAGTTCCAAGTGTCTTGGATTATTTTTTTGTTTGTTTGTTTGTTTGTTTTAGGATTTTATTTATTCATTTCAGAGAGAGAGAGTGCCCAGTCCAGGGGAGAGGGAGAAGCAGGTTCCCACTGAGCAGGGAGCCCAATGTGGGGCTGGTTCCCAGGACTCTGGGATCAGGACCTGAGGAGAAGGCAGAAGCCTAACGGCTGAGCCACCCAGGTGCCCCCAAGAGTCTTGGTTTAAAAGGATCCATTAGCCCAGAGAAGAGGGGGCAAGGTTTCTGCATGTTGCTCAGCTACGCTAACCTCTGCCCTCTCCTGGAGAGGCCTCCTCAGCCCATGGGGCCTCTCCCTCCTGGGCTCCATAGACAACCCCAGGTCCCCAGGAGACAGGGAACACAGGTAGGGAATTTTGCCCACTCAGCTCTCCTGCAGCTTCTCCCCTTCCCTCTTTCTCACTGCTCCCCGCTCCACCCCGATGCAGCCAACACTGGTGCCCAGTCCTGCTACTGTTTGGGATTCGCTGAAATAAAGAAAAAACCCTTTACCAAAGCTAAAACTTCTGGATGATGGGCACCGTACTTCCTGTAGTCTTCAATGTGGAAGCATGGGATAGAACAAGAAAAGGAGCAAGGATACATGGTAATGAAAAAATAAGAATTTTCTGGAATATGTACCATCCCATTCCCCACTCACCTGGCAAAGGCCCACTGCTGGTACTGTGACCACCCTGGCTTCAGGCTGTTGGGAAGAAGTTCTTTGTCTTCTGTCAGGGTCCATTTGTGCCATGGCTTCACTTCCTGGATTAATTCCTGGAACACTGGCTTCCATAGCTCCATGTCCTGATTCATTATATGCTGTGTGGACAGCTGCGTACATCAGGATCTCTGGGAGGCTCTGACAGGTCTGACAGCAGGACGTGAGGTCTCCCACTTTAAAGAATGAGGGCTGGGACCCGCCTTTATGTACCTGACCTGGGCCAGTGGACCAGGTCTTTGCCTCAAGGACAAAGGTCAGTTGAATCTGGCTTCCAGTTCAGTGGACAGAGCTAGCCTCCTCCATAGGGAATTTCCAAAGACATGGAATGCATGGTTTCATCCAACAAAATATGACCAAGGGAAAGCTCCAGACTCTGGATTGGATCAGCAGATAACCTGCCTGTAACCCGGAATACATTCTTTACCTCAGAAGCCTCTGGAAATGGTGGAGAGAGGTTGCAGGCACTCTTTCTGTTCTAACACTTGGAAGTCCTTATCCACTGGACTACTGTGCCCAAGATTGGGGAGGAGAGATGCAAAGAAGGGCATGGCCATGGTGGGCCCTCACTGCTCCCCAAGTCCCTGTTCTGGGCTCTCTGCTTCCCATTTCTGCTGGTCTCTGTACAACTGGATTTCACAGCCCCCAAGCTATCCCGGCTTCTAACCCAGAGGCCATTCTCCTCCCAACAGGGTTAGGGACACTTGCTATCACTCTTTCTGAACACTGGCTGGGCCCTGGCTCTGCCGCTGAGAGGGGGCCGCGTCGGAAAACTTGGGACAGGTGCAGATGAGCTTGGACAAGACAGCACTTGCCCTTCTCCTTTCAGTTCCTGTGCTGAAAACAAGTGCTCTTTTCATGGTCTATTTGTGCCACGTTTGTCAGATTTTCGTGGTTTTTGTGGTGGTCTCTTTGTTTCAAGTGGTCCCGAAGCCTAGTGTTTGGTCTAGTGTGCCTATTGGTGAGGAGGCTGGGATGTACCTCCCGGAGAGAGCGTGCGCTCAATAAGCTTCATTCCGGCACGAGTTCTAGCATTGCTGCCTGCAAGTTCATTGTTAATACATGAACATTACTTACCACATAAGGTGTCTTTAAACAGAAACAATGCCAGGTCATGGATTGCTCAGCTGCCCAAAATGTTGCTAGAGGCTGGCAGGAACTAAGTCTGTATTTACCTGGGGAGTCATGGCTCAGTATTTGTTATTTTAGTGTTCTTGGCAACTTTATGGAATTTACCGCCAAAAAAAAAAAAAAATGAGAAGGGGTTGCGTTTTCCTTTGTGTACTCAGTGGTTTGTCTTTCCTTCCCATCCTTCCATGGGGAGAGCTGGCTTGGTGAAACTAAACCACTTCCGAGCCCTGCACTCACCCATTATCCAGTTTTTGTCCAGAAAGTTGCTAATGACTAGTGCCGTTAGCTCTAGTATGAGATCCTGCCAAATCTGCAGGCCATCTGCTAGCCCTGTCTTGTCTGTGGCCCAGAGATCGGAGTGTCATTCTTTTCCCAGCCAGGCTTCTGCACTGGTGGTTACAACTGATCCAAAGCACCGGGAACTGTAAATCCAGCCATCTCAGACTGTAATTTCTTTTTTCTCTGATGTACTCAATTGCCTGGACCCTGGGGAGTGGTGGATAGATTCCAGGAAAGCAAGTCCACTCCATCCTCAGCTCAGTGCTTTCTGGGTCCTGTGCCAAAGGTGGTCTGGCTCCTTCTGGAAGTCTCTTATCATCCCTTTCCCTTGAGGTGCTCCTGGGTCTCTCCCAGCAGCAAGACCTGGTCTAGAGAATGAAGCTGATCTAGAGAACAAAGAGGTCCCTAGGCTCAGTCCTGTGACGCTCCATCGCGTAGAGATAGGGAAGAGCAGGGTGATCCAAGAAATGAGGTGTCAAGTTTCTGCAGTTTCTGCATCAATCCCACAGGAAATCATCTGTGTGACATCACAAGGTGCTGACAGACACCATATTAGTCTCAGTTTCTGTGTTCCAGACACTAGGGCTATGGTGGCAAATAAAACAAAGGCCACCCTCACAGAGCTTGTGTTTTATTCAGATGGGGAGAAAGACAAGGACCCAGTAAACAAACAAATGTTCATGTCAGGTAGCCATGAGCACTATGGAGGGAAACAGCATGGCGAGGGGCTGGAAGGAGGAGTGGTATGGGCGCATACCAGTAGAGACAGCTGCTCTAAGTGGGCGGTTATAGAAGGCTACCCTGTGAGATGACATTTGAACCAAGACCTGTCTGAAGTGAAGGACTGGGCCAAGCGTATACATGGGGGAGGATTAGTCAGATCAGTGAGGACAGCCTGTGTGAAAGCCCAGAGGTGGAAGTGGGCCTGGTGTGTCCGTGGAGGAGGAGGGAAACCAGGGTGGCCAGAATTTAGTGAGCAGAAAAGGAGTCCATGAGGTTGGAGATGCAGCTGAGGACTGCAGGGCCTTGTAGGATTATTCCAAGTGTGATGGGAAACCAGTGAAGAGTTTTGGGTACCAGAGTGAGAAGGTCTGACTTCACATTGTGATCTCGGTTGTCTGACCTGTCCACTCAAGCTCTCTGCTGTCTCGGCATTGAGATAGGAAAGGAATGGCTGTGCCTAGTGGGCCAAGGACAATGCGGGGAGATCACCTGGAGTCTTAGCTTTAAGAGCATTTAGGTCAAGATAAGCCTCTTCTCTTTCAAATTCAACCACACTCTAATCTCTGAGATCTTATTCCTCAAGGAAAATGCTAAGTCAAGTTTAATTAAAATGACTTCCACTATTTTTCTTTGATTTTGCACTGTCCTTGTGCTGACTGCAAAAGCAAAAACCAAACCAGACCAGAACTTCATAAACCAATTTAGTTCCTCCAGAGACTGATAAAACCCTCATCAGTCCCCTCATCACCAATTCTAAGGACAGACTATACCACCCTTGAGACTTGGGCAAATTCTGTTTGAACCACTGGTTTTATAACTCAACAGAGAATTCTTTACTTCAACCCAACAGATGGCTTGCCTTCTATATGATACGTTTCCGTTACTGGTTATCTGTTCACTGACGGAACTTCATCCTGGAGTTCACGTTCATTGCCTGGCCCAGGGCTTATGTAATGAACAGTCCAGAACCAGCTTGAGACCCTGTGACTTTAGAAGCCTGGGCCGGGTCCCAGGAGTCTCTTCCGGGGCGCAGCACGTGGGGCAGCTCAGGTGGAGGTCCCTAACTTCTGGATGGGAAGGTGTACAAGCTGGCGCGGTGCCCAGAGGTGCTTGAGGCCACGAGGATGGAGACCCCCCAGGGTGGGCAGTGATCCTCACTGCGCAGACTCTGTCCTCTTGTGCCGCATCTTTGAGTTCCAAATTTGTTTTTAAAATTTAAAAATTTTTTAATTTTTAAAATTTTAAAATTAAAAAATTAAAAAAATTTGTTGCTAATGATGAAAAAAGAGTTAAATATAGTTGTTTTTTAATATACATTGTTACTATACCGTCTTACAGCGGTGCCCCGCCGCACCTCCCCCCAGGCACCCACAAAGGGGTGTTATAGGAAGGCTGGTGCACAGAGGGCACCCTAAGTGGAGTACCGAGCCGCAAGGTATCCGGGTAGCTGGCTTCTGGCTTCGGCGATCCCAAGTGGGGTTGCCAGATGATACAGTTTCACTTGGATTTGCACTTCAGTTAAATTCCAATTTCGGTAACGACGAATAATAAATATAATTAGCGAATTTTACACTACAAATAGTATCTTATACTAAGAGTTGATTCATGCTCATCTGAAACTCGAATTTAAATCGGGGTTCCTGGTGCTGGCTTTGGGCTGCTAAATGTGACTGCTTTCGTGGCGGGCGGCAGGTGCTGTTCGCGCCCCCAGCTCTGGTTCGGGAAGAGAGCCTAGCCGGCCGCGGGGGGGTGGGCGGGGCTCCACAAGTCTCGCGAGAACGGGAGCCGGCTAGGGGCGGGCCGGAAGTGTGTTGGGGCGTGGCTGGGCGGGGCCGAAGGGAGAGAGGCGGAAGTGGTAGCTGCGCGGGAGTATTGCCCAGTAGCCAGGCCGAGGTCCCTCGTTTCGGACCGAGTTAGACCAGTGAGAGCAGCAGGACCATTCCGTTGATTTGAAGTACACGCTGTTGAGATTAGCTCCAGAAGCTACGTAAAGAAACAAAACCCTCCCACGTCATAGTTCAAGTTATTCAAGTTTGGGCTTGTGTCCTCTCTTCCCCTAGTATATAGTTCAAGCTTCATGGCGAAGGGAAAAAGAGAAGGCTGCGACTAGGTGACCTGCAGTCGCACTTGTTACAGGCTGAAGAGCGACGCCCAGGTTTTAAATACCTCCTTGATAGTAATCCCAGTCTCGCCCCAAACGGAGCATCTCCAGTTCCAGTAAATTGTCTGGAAGTAGGACAAACAAAAATAACGATTTTTTCACAATTTTTAAAAAATGAAAATGAGAACTATTAAGGCTAAATAAAGGGGATTTAACCATGTTCTTGGCTGATCGGGAAAGGAATAAGACACTGCAGAGAGAGTGAAAGGTATTTTACAGTGTTTGGTTAGGTAGGGAGCCAGCGAACTGGGAGATCAGCCAACAGGTCACCACCACACTCCGCAGTCCTCTGTTACTGGTCCCGGAAAGTCAGTCCACTTTAATCTCGGATATATTTCGTTCACCCTATTCTA
Organism: Taxidea taxus jeffersonii; assembly: GCA_003697995.1. Lineage (NCBI taxonomy): Eukaryota > Metazoa > Chordata > Mammalia > Carnivora > Mustelidae > Taxidea > Taxidea taxus. Next base: position 30,608 of record ML100628.1, read on the forward strand.
AATCTTTTTGAAATTGCAGTCACTGTTGTCCTAAATACTGATAAAAAGTACCCCTTGTTTAGACCATGTTTTAAGAAAATAGGCGTGAGGACATATCTTTATGCCATTCATATCTGTCTATCCTGGCTTCTAAGATACTGACTTAAAAATGTGTTATGCAATATACAGACAGAGGAATAAGACATACATACCAGCATAATGAGTAATTATAAAGCAAATACTTGTATAAATACCTCCAAGTTAAAAAAAATAGAATATTGCTATTGTGAAAATGAATAAAGGAAATCTTACTCAAAATTGAGTTAGCGGTGGGGGTGGGGAGGGGCACCTGGCTCAGTTTGGTAGATGGGCGACTCTTGATCTCAGGGTCATGAGCTCAAGCCCCACATTTACTTTAAAAAAAAAAAAAAAGAGTCCAGAAGCTATGAAGGGAAAGCGCTCATGCAGGACCACTCCTCACAGCCTACATAGTCCTGCACGAAGAAGGAAGAGAAGAAGGAATATTTCCTGATCCCTCAGAAAGAGCAAGCTGTGCTTGCCTGCAGCCAATGAGAGGCCACCACCACTTGCAACTCTCCTTTTCCTCCAATGACCTTTTCAAACCAATCCCTCCCCAAATCCTTCTTTCTTCCTATAAATGGATATTCTCCTCCTTTGTTCTCTGGACTTGTCTATTGTTCACCATAGTTTGCAAGTCCTGAGTTGCGATTCTTTGCTATTCCTGAATAAACTCATTTGCTGCTCAGGTAACCTTCATTGTTCAATTTTGAAGGTTGACACCATCATTCTAAGAGCAGCCCCCCCCCCCCCCCCGCCGTGTCCCCTCTCATCAAAACTCTCTCCTCTTCTCTAGAAGTGACCACTCTCCTCTACCTTTGGTGTAGTAATTACCACTTTGTGTGCAGCTCTATATATTAAAAATTTTGTCTTTTAAAAAGGTCACATAAACAGAATCAAACTAGATGTATTTTTTGTTTTGTTTCTTTTAATTAAACAAGGCCATTAGATGGAGATGGCTCTAAAGCTTTCGTAGCTTATGTAACCAAACTGAAACCTAGGTCAGAATCAATGCATCAGAACCCTAGAAAATGAAACTGAAGGACAACCAATCATAGCCAACCAGACTTTCCCAAATAAGGCTACTGTGTAAGCTATAGCCAGTCAAATAATTTCCTTGCTTGGCTTCTGAGTCTTCTCTAGAAAAACCCGTTCCCTAACTCCTGTGGTTGGAGAGCACACTTCGCTGCTACTTTTGGTCTGGAGCTACCTGATTCCAGTTGGTGTATGTTGAAGTAAATTCTTGAAAAATGTTAATGTGTCTCAGTTTCTGTTTTAATGCTGCTTTTACCCAATAGTATATAAGTTTCACCCATGCTGTTTCCTGCTGCAGTAATTTATTGATTCTCAATCCTGTATATTCCAGTGAATGAAAAGTACAATGTTTTTCTCCATACTGCTGTTGTTGCCTGTGTGAGTTGTTTCCAGTTTTTGCTTATAATAATGAAACTATCCATATATTTAGCCACATCTTTTTTGTGCCTTTATATGCCTTTTTGGATAACTAAGAATGGAAATGTGTGGCCAAAGAGTGTGCATATGTTAACCCTCAGTAGATACCCCAGTTTGGGAAAGTTTATGAGTATTTCAATTATTCCATTACTCACCAATACTTGATATTGTCATTATTTTAAAATTAAATTTTCTAGTGGCCATGTAAAAAT
>RCUC01126021.1:0-63401 GCA_003697995.1 Taxidea taxus jeffersonii
CCTTGAAGCCAACAACTGTCTATTCTTCTATGTACTCTCAGAATTTGGCATTTTGTCTATTATGTAATAATAATATTTTTCATTACATCAAATCTGTTCAGTAAATATTTAAGAAAGGAATAAATGAGCATCGTGGTTACTTGACAGGCACTCTTCCCTAGCAAAGAACTCTTTCCCATGGAATTTCTGTCCTAGTAAAAAAGGAAGCAAGATGAGCCTCAAGGTTGGCAATATTACATTTCATAATTATAGATGAGTCAGCTAATGATAGCATGGAATGTAAAAATTCTGGTCACCACATCTACATACTTTTGTTTCTTCCAAACATTGTCAGTAAATGAGGGAAAAAGTCATGAGCGCTCTGGAGTTTTAAAAAAGGTTCATGTTGCTAGAGGAATTAATTGTAATTTGCATATCAGTCTGAGTTGATATTGCTATAAGGTGTAGTTGACCTTTGCTTTTTTTCTAAACACTTGGGTTTGCTTTCATCTGCAGATTTTTGAAAATACTATTAAAGAGTTGCTTAAGCCTTTAACCTTATGTTAATCAAAGTAAGAATTTATGTACCAAAGATAATTAGAAGATGAGAAAATGAACTTCCAGCTAGCACATTAGCCCTTTTGTATAACACATATCTTCTTTTCTCATATTTTGATTCGAAATAATTTTCACATTTGCTCTTTGGCATCATAACAGTCAATTGTTTGGCTTATTTAGAATAATGGCCCTATTACATTATAAATGGTATTGAAGGGGAATATTTTTATTACATTATCTGAAACACATCATTTTTTTTAACATCATAGCATCATTCAGCTATACCTTGACTCATATATATATATATAAGATTTTTTTTTAATTTTATTTATTTATTTGACACAGAGAGAGAGATCACAAGTAGGCAGAGAGGCAGGCAGAGAGACAGGGGAAAGCAGGCTCCCTGCTGAGCAGAGAGCTGGATGCGGGGCTCGATCCCAGGACCCTGAGATCATGACCTGAGACGAAGGCAGAGGCCTAACCCACTGAGCCACCCAGGTGTTCAGAAATTATATTTTAAGTAACTAGCTGGGATTCAGAACTACTGCTATTAGAGCCACTCAGGCACAATTTACCCCTGTTCCCCTCACCACCCTCCACCTGTGGCACCATTATTTCAAGGTGGAAGGAAACCTTGAATTTGATTCAAGGATACAGTTAGTACACTGTGTTACTGGGATAGGTTAGGGATTATAAACAGATTCAAACTGGGACAAGCAATCTCTTGGCTTCTCTTCTGAGATGTCCTCCTCTTTCAAATTTATTCCTTTTTGTATTGATTCTTTTGTCTTCATCCCCCATGCACCTTGTAGAATAAAACAAGTCTCATGCCATCAAACATTTTGAAAGAACTCCCTTTTATTAAAGTTTGTAGCAGGCCCAAATGGGGTCCATAAGAAGGGAAGTCTTAGGCTAAAATATATTATTTTCTCAAATATATCTACATATATTTTAATTTCTGTTTCTATTGTAATTCCTCACCACTCATTCATTCACTCAATCAGTCAACAAGTATTTGTTGAGTTGGCACCATATGCTAGCTAGGCAGTGTCACGAGCACTGTTGGGCAAGCCTTCACAGGGGCCACAGAACTACTCTCATGGAGATGAGCAGTGGGCCATAAACAAATCCTAAGGAGACATACAAAATTTCAATAGTTGAAAGTCCATTGGGGGGGGTGATGATGAGCAGGTTAATGGAGATTGGGACTTCTGCTGGGGTAGAGAAGTTGGGGTAATGTTTTAAATAAGTGGCCAGGGAAAGTGTTTGATAAAAAAAAAAAAAAAAAAAAGTAAAAGAGCATGCCACAAAGTTATCTGGGGGAAGAACAGCTCAGGCAGAAGCTGGAAGATGGACCATTTGATTTATTAAGAAGCAGGTGGGAAGCCAGTGTAGCTATACTAGAGAGAAAAAGGGAAGGATCATAGGAAATAAAGCCAAAGACACAATGAGGAGCAGACCACATGTAGCTTTGTAGGTTCATATACAACATAGACTCTGGCTTTTATTCTTAGTGATTTGACGGTCCTCTGGAATTACCATGTCAGAATGGAAAGATCTGACTTGCCAGAATCACATTATGATCCCTTGGTCAGCCTCTAGTATATGGAAAAAGAATCACTGATTTACCCATTCCACCTACATTTAATGTGTACCCTCAAATGGTTTACTCAATTAGATTGAATGTCAAAGTTATGGCTTGCAATTAATACCAATTCTTGCTTAAAATATCCTCTTTCATAAAGAAATATAAGTCCTCTCACACCCAAACAAAACCAAAACAACACTGGTCTTAAGGCATGGCTGCTTTACCAGTGAATGAGCAAGAAACAAAATCAAATCCAAATTTTTCAAGAGACTTCAGTTAATACAACATTTACAAAAGTGTAAGAATATTATAAAACAAACAAAAGGTGGATGAACTCAGAGAATAGCATTAATAGTAAGCTATTGCCTCTCCCGGGGCTGAAGGGGTCAAGTAGCCTAGTGAGAGATGGGGGCCATGAAAGAAAAGCTGCCCATAGTTAGAATGGAATACAGCCACTGCCAGAAGACCTGGATCAGACCCAAGAGGGAGCATAAAAAACAGACCTATCTGTTCTTCTTGTGTCAATCTTTGATCTTTGATCTTGTGTCAGTTCTTCTCATTACTGGACTGTATGGTGCTTTACCTAGATCACCTCTAAAAAATGAGGCATCTATCCCCCCCGGCCCTGTCAGGAATATTTAACTACTGATGGTTTATAGCTGCGGGAAAATTCTCTAGGAAATATCCTCAGCTTCAGAGAATTGCCTCACCAAAAGAAATTTCTCTCTGAAGAGCAATGTCCAATAAATGATTGGTTGAAGTGGGGCTACAAACTGGAACAATTCTGAAGGGCCATCAGCTCCAGAACTCGCCCTGGGATGACTAAGGCTTCAGATGAGAGAAGCTATAAGAGAGCTTCTCCCTTTGCCAATACTGCCTACTTCACGTCCTGGCAAGTATATCTTTGAAGAGAAATCCCCTATGATTTCCAAACAACTCTCCATCTCAAAGTCTATTTTCAAGAAGTTCAATCTCAGACACTCATTCACTGAACCAAGCCCAAACCAGCCAGCAAAAGAGCTGAGGCAGTGAACTTCATAGCAGCCAAACTGTCTGGACACAGAGCAGAGGAAAGAAAGGCTGAGAATTGAGTGAAAGTGGGGTTGAGGCACAAATGTTGAATAATAAAAAAATTATCAACAAAATCTGGAGGAATCACTTATGTTTCACAAATTATGACTTTTTTCTTGCTAATAAGTTTATAGCAAATTTAAAAAGACAGTCCTCTAACTTCAGTCATACATAGGACACCATTCTAATAAACTTCTTCCACAAAAACCTACATTTTTACTACACTTTACTCCATTGAGTTTCAGTGTCTAAATATAACACCAATAATTATGTCATGAGATGTTCAAAGCTTCTTTTCTGAATTTTCTGTTTCTCTTCAAGACTTCTGATTACATAAATGTAAATATAGATAAAAAAATAATGTTTCCTAAATCAGCTGTGGCAAAGACCCTATCCAGTGTTCCCTTAATTGTTGACATAAGACGTATCAAGATGGAACATGAAAGAAGTATAAAATGTTGCTTTAAAAACCTGGTTCCATAATGCTAAAAATGGTTCTACTTTTTGACCGTTATAATTCTTAATTGTTTAAGAGAGAGAAAGAAAGAGAGTGCTCCGGATCAAGTAGGATAAATGAGGTAGATGAAGAAACAATAACAAGAGCATAACTTGATGAGGTGATAATTTAAGGGACTCTTTCATGAATCTCACTAACCTTACAAATGTCAAAAATAAGGAAAGAATTGCACCCAAAGAGGGGAAAATAACAGATGTAGTGAAAAACCTTTTAAAACAATGCATGACTTAATCTTGCTTCATCCTTCCTTCCATTCTTTTTTTTTTTTTTAAGATTTTATTTATTTATTTGACAGACAGAGATCACAAGTAGGCAGAGAGGCAGGCAGAGAGAGAGGAAGGGAAGCAGGCTCCCTGCTGAGCAGAGAGCCTGATGCGGGGCTCGATCCCAGGACCCTGGGATCATGACCTGAGCCGAAGGCAGAGGCTTTAACCCACTGAGCCACCCAGGCGCCCCCATCCTTCCATTCTTGATGATTCAGCAAATAGAAGGTTGCTTCTTTTAAAAGGTAAGTTGAAAAAAATAAATAAAAATAAAAACAAAAGGTAAATTAGACTTACATACATTGTATGTTTTGTTCTTTTTTTTTTTTTTTTTTTAATATGGGATAAGGTATTATACTGATGTGTTGGCCCAGTAAAAAGAAGATGATTTTTGACCAGATAGTGAAGAGAATTTCTCAAGACACATCTCTGCAGGCAAAAGTGGTGGGAATATGTGTATTAGGTTAGAGCACAGAGAATACATCTTTGGCGAAAGATAACATTAATATATGGTAGAAGTTCTGGTAGTTAATTAGGTATGTTGTAAGGGATTTCTCTCTCTCTCTCTCTCTCTATATATATATATACACACACACATACACACACACACATGTTGGGATATATATGTATGTGTATACACACATACATATATATCCCAAAATCTATATGTATGTGTGTGTGTATACACACACACATACATATATATCCCAACATGTGTGTGTGTGTATGTGTGTGTGTGTGTGTATATATGGTTTCCATTTTTGAAGGAAAAAAGAGAAAGTAAAATGATCTGCTCTAGGTTTTTAGTTACTGTTTTATTTTATTTTTGGTTAGCTTTTGCCAGATTGAAGTTCTCCTCTATACTTACTTTGCTAAAAGATCATGAGGTTGTTATTCTTTTTTTTTTTTAAGATTTTATTTATTTATTTGACAGACAGAGATCACAAGTAGGCAGAGAGGCAGGCAGAGAGAGAGGAGGAAGCAGGCTCCCCGCCGAGAAGAGCAGAGCAGAGAGCCAGATGCGGGGCTCGATCCCAGGACCCTGAGATCATGACCTGAGCCGAAGGCAGAGGCTTTAACCCACTGAGCCACCCAGGCACCCCTGTTATTCTTTTTATGATGAATGAATGTTGCATTTTTATAAATACGATTTCTACTTCTACTGAAGTGAACACATTATTTTGTTCTGTAATCAGTTGAGATATTGACTTACATTTATTGATTTTTAATATTAAACAAAACTGGTACTCCTTGTGATACATCAAATTTGTTCAAGATATATTTTCCTATTCATGTGTTTTCTGGTTCGGGCTTGCAACTTTTTTTGAGAATTTTTGCACCTGTATTCCTGTGAAATCGGCTAGTAATTTTCTTTTCTTATACTATCCTTGTCAGATTTTGAAGTCAAGGTTTTCAAGCCTCATGAAATGGGTTGAGATTTCTTGTTCTATTCTTTAGAAGAGCCTCTATAATATGAACAAATATTCCTTTCTTATTTGTTTGGTTACAAAAAAGTCAAGCCATCATGACCTTGAGTTTTACTTCTGGAAAAATATTGATGGCATTCAATTTAAAAAAAAAAAATATGACACTCGTTTTATTTTTTATTCCACAGTAAATTTTGGCAAGTTGTTTATTTTATATCTGTTTTCAAAGGTATTGCTACTAGACTCTTCATAATATCCTTTATGTTATCTCTTTAAACTCTATTCCGTCTACACTCATCCACTCTGTCATTATTGATATTTATTATTTGTATTTTTTCACTCTTTTTTCTTTTCTTAAGTGCCCATTGTTTTGTCAATTGTACTATTCTTCTGAAGAAATTTTTTTTTTGCCTTTGTTAAAAGTCTTTGCTGCATTGTACATTTTCTATTTATTTTTCTCTTAAATGTAAAGTTTCAGTCTGTCTACATCTTTTGAACCATTTTGAAATCTTTTCAGGTGACACTTTATTTCTAAGTTACACATTTAAAATCACAAATTGCTTCAAAATGCTGCTTTAGCTATTTCAAACAATATTTGGCATGCATTATTTTGTTATCCATTAAAATATATTCTTAATACATTCATGTACTTTATAATACCTAAATATATGGAGGATATGTTATTTAGAGTTTAGCATTGATTTATAATTCAATTACATTATATTCAAAAAGCATACTTTTATTTCACTGTTGAAAGTTTTTATGATGTGTTCTTTGATCTAGTATGTTGGTAAATGCAACACTTTCAGTGTTTTGCAAATGCACTATACATGTTTGAAAAATAATGTGCAATCTAGAGTTACTAGGTGTGATATTCTAATTTGTCCATCAGGTCAAAATGATTTATTATAATTGTTTAAGTCTTCTGTATCCTAATTTAGTTAGTCTACTTTCTAATTTTTTAAATTTAATACCTATTTTATATAGTACTGTTTTATTTTTCTAATGAAATAAATTGTATCTACTTTAGAAATTCTTTCCAAAGAAAGGTGAGCACAGCAGGTAATTATAGAAAGAACACACTACCTATCTTCCCCTGTGCTTATTCCACCAAGCTATAAACTAGTTTTAGAGAATGGCTATCAATTGCAGATAACTGAGTATATTTGAATCTATTCAAACAGATTCAACTAACTTCAATTTCTGCCCTACCAAGACATTTACTTACCACACACATAGCAGTGAGAGAATTTCTATAAAATACAGGACACCCTGGTCATTTGAATTTCAGATAATGAATAATATTTTACTGTAACTATGTGCCATGTAACATTTGGAACATATTTATTTTTAAAATGTATTAATTGTTTATCTGAGGTTGAAACTTAACTGGGCAGCCAGTGTTTCTTAACTTGCTAAATCTAGAAGCTCCTCCTCTGCTTAAAACTTCCAATGGCTTCCCTTCTCACATGGTGAAAGCCAAAGTAAAAATGAGTTGTGGATATGGCAATACACGCTCTGGCCTTGGACTGTTTATCTGGTCTCACCTACTATACTAACATCCCAGTATTATTCCAAAATATCCACAAAGACCTCTTTCTGTACCTGGACTACACCAAACACACTTCTGCCCCAGCGCCCTGCTGTTTCCATTTTCACTTCCTTCAAGTGACTGTGAGAGAGTCCCTCTCTGACTAGTTTATATAAAATAGCAATTGTTTCCACATTTCCTGTCCTCACACTCTTATCTTCCTTTGGGATACTTAACACCATCTGACATTATCTAATTATTTTTCTGCCTCCCTTCCAGTTAGATTTGAGCTTGATGAGGTCAAGGACTTTGTTTTGTTCACTACTGCATACACAATGCCTAGAACTGCACCAACATGTAGTAGGGGCTCAATATATTTTTGCAGATGGAATAAATAGAATAAACAATTGCCTACCTAGAAAGTAACACAATGTTTACCATTTATAGTATTGTTTTCCAGTGTACCATCATTCTAAGAATGGTATATACAAGTCAAAGGGATTCTATTAAGAGAATTAAGGTGATTTAAATTGTTTCAACCCGAATTATATCGAACCTTCAATTAGAAAAATTAGTACTTATTTAGATGGGGAGACATCATTTGTTTTCATGCCTTCTTATGATTTGCTTAAAAATTATTTAAGCAAATGAGTAAGAGACATTGAAATTAATGACCCTATCATTCTACTAGATAGAGTGTTGAAAGCAATTAAGATTGTTTTACAAATTGGTGTTAAATTTACTCATGTAATTATTTTGGCTCTTGTCAATATTTTTATAAAGCTGTACATAAACTTTTCTATACTTTAAAAATCTTATTATAAGTTTTTTTTAAAAAACATCAACATATGAGGGGTACCTGGTTGCCTCAGTGGGTTAAATGTCTGATTTTGATTTCAGCTCAGGTCATGACCTCAGGGTTGTGAGATCCAGCCCTGTGTTGGTATCCATGCTCAGCATGTCTTCCGAGTGAGCCCTCTACCCTTCCAACCCCCCGCCGCCTCTTGCCTGTATAAATAAATAAATAAATAAATAAATAAATAAATAAATAAAGTATTTTTTTAAAAAGCAACATATTGCAGAATATCATACTAAAGTCAGAGATGCATATAAATCTATCCTTACAGAAGATGAAAACTAGCCTTACAAGTCCTATGATACTTAACGATCATGTTATTAGAAGCTGTTTTGAGATTGGAGTTGGAGTTCCAAGTAACAGCTCATTCAATTCACTCTCGCATGCCAAGGTATGGCTTCTAAAGAACAATAGAGTGTCAGAGTGGTTGTGTCCAGAGCCTTATGGCCTCAGCTATATGCTGTCCCAACCCCACTGTATAAACAGCCAGACCATTGAGTTTATACAGCCACCAACAAAGGCCTCCTCTTTCCTCAAGGTGAATTTTCCTTTTAAGAATTTGGATAATTTGGGACCCCTGGGTGGCTCAGTTGGTTAAGCGGCTGCCTTCGGCTCAGGTCATGATCCCAGCGTCCTGGGATTGAGTCCCACATCGGGCTCCTTGCTCGGCAGGGGGCCTGCTTCTCCCTCTGCCTCTGCCTGCCTCTCTGTCTGCCTGTGCCCGCTCCTGCTCTCTCTCTGACAAATAAATAAATAAAATCTAAAAAAAAAAAAAAGAATTTGGATAATTTGGGGGGCACCTGGGTGGCTCAGTGGGTTAGGCCTCTGCCTTCAGCTCAGGTCATGATCTCAGGGTCCTGGGACCGAGCCCCACATTGGGCTCTTTGCTCAGTGGGGAGCCTGCTTTCCCCTTTCTCTCTGTCTGCCTCTCTGCCTGCTTGTGATCTCTCTCTTTCTCTATCTCTCTGTCAAATAAATAAATAAAATATTTAAAAAAAAAGAATTTGTATAATTTTCTTTCCAGACGACATGAATTAGAACCTTCCCATCCTGTCACAGATATTCCAAGAATATTAAGGGAAAGAGATCCCAATGTCAATTACTTTCCTCCTAAGAAGCTCCTTGATCATGTTGACCATAATTTAGTGTTTAACATGGAAATCCAAAAATATGTAGAGCAGTGACTTGGTTAACCTAGACCTGTTTTTATTCTGTTCTCTAGGGAAATGAGTGCTTACTTGCTTTATGTTTGCACAATTAGGGAAAGACCATTCAAGGAAATACTCTGTAAGGAAAGTATAAGCTGTGCTAGAGTCCAATTTTTATGAAGAAATAGTGCACTTTCCCAGGTGTTCTGTAATATCATAATGAAAGTATAATCGAGAAAACACGGAAACATAGCTTTATTTTATTTTTTTAAAAAACGGCTACCAACATTTTGGTATCTTAATTCAAATATTGCTAACATTCATTCTAACACTTTATTTGAAATATGTTTATCAGAATAAAGATTAAAGTCTAGATCTTACCTAGTTGCAGAGTAGAGACTAAAGTTTGCTGAAAATATTTCTATAGGTTTTGAATAATCTAATTATCATGTTACTAAATGCTGCATACACAATAAAGGAGAAAAAACCCGCAAAATTGCCTATTTAGCACTAAGAGACTCCTCTCAAATATAACTAGCATTTATTTTGAACAAGTTGTTATAGAAAACTTTAAGTTGCCTAAGATCTTATGATATTCCTATAACTACTAGGCAGCACCACACTGTGGAATGATTATGTTTTATTTCATCTGTGGCACTTTCTGGGGGGAGGGGGAGTGAAAAAGACCTCTTAATTATCTGGATTTGGAGGTGTATCCTGTGCCTTAAATTCTTAACAATACTTCTGAAGGTATAAGTAAAATAGGTTAGTTCAAGATACAAACAATAGTCGTCCAAGTTATTTCTCATAATGGAGTTTACTGCAGGGAGAATGCACAAAAAAGTAGAAAGCAAAAGACGTTTTTCAGGAATTGCAGGTGCAGTTCAGGTATCAACTTGGCATTCCTGTTCTAGTCACAGCTCTCTGTCTTAACCATCCTGCTCTACTCTCTCTCTCTCTCTCTCTCCTCCTACACTGAGTACTGATTCTACTACCTCTGTTACTGTGCTGTCTCTCTCAAAATTGCATTTAAAACTCCCAGACACAATGAGTGTGCTTGAACTATTTTGTCACTATCAAATCAAGATCATCTCTATTGGGTGTATGTATGTCCTTGTTGGTTTTTGTCTTTCCTTACAACACGGTATGCTCTTTCTTTTTTTTTTTTTCAACAAGGTATGCTCTTAAATCCAGCTAAGATTGCTTTTGTTTAAGATGTGATTCCTGGGGCGCCTGGGTGGCTCAGTGGGTTAAGCCTCTGCCTTTGGCTCAGGTCAGGATCTCAGGGTCCTGGGATGGAGCCCCACATCGGGCTCTCTGCTCGGCAAGGAGCCTGCCTCCCCCTCTCTCTCTGCCTACCTGTGATCTCTGTCTGTCAAATAAATAAATAAAATCTTTAAAACAAGAAAAAAAGATGTGATTCCTGCTTCAGTCACTTATGGATTCAGAGTCAAATGTCTTATCAAAGGACTGTATGTTATTTAGAGTTTCAAAGTCTGTTTAGTACTCTAGACATACTTAGTTATAACCATGGGAGAAATACAGTATTTTGATATATTATCAACTAAATAAGTAGTGTTTATGAAGAATGTAACAATAACTTATAAATTCTTACCTGACTGAAAACAGTATGTTCTTCTAGTAATTGTTACTTCTGTGGTCCTTTTAGAAACATTAGCAATGCAAACGCATGTTATCTAGATGTATTCTTTCACTTAACGAAATATTTTTAAGTGTCTCTTTGTGAACTTGCTCTCTTTTTCATTTTTTTCATCTTATCAGATTCAATAAAAAAAACTTAAAAATATACTAACTTCGATTTTGTGGAATGTTTACCAGCATCATAGCTCATATTTATTTACAATAATGCTATAACTGTAATAAGCGAGATATTGTGCAATAAACATAGACATTTACGGATTGGCACTTACATAAGAGTATTAATTTGTTAGAATTTTTACAAAGGCAGATACAGAAAATGAATTTGCCAAATAACTATCTCCCGATATCAGGATTTTCATACTGATTTTATAATAATTATAATTCTTGACACAATGGTTGTCCTTGCTCCTAAAAGAAAAAGGAAAATTTAGCAGATGGAATAGCAGCTGACCGAGCCTGGGAAAACCAGGTAAGCAGGAGTCTCTCCAAACCCCCTCTGCCTAAGTACCCCATCTGTTTTTTCCATGCTTCTGTGGGCCTTTCACAGAGAGATGAGGACTTCTTCCAACGTTGACATCAGGACAAATTCAGCACAGATCCCACTGCTCTGGATCCCAAACAAATCTGAGGGGCTTTACTGACTCCCTGGGAAGACTTTTAACCCCAGGGGAGGACAAGGCACAGACAGAAATCTTTTGCAGCACCTAGCCATGACTATAGACAAGTCCCACTAAATAGTGCCAAACCTGCCATTTGAAATTCAGGACAGATTATCTGACCATTTGTAGGTTCACTCAATCATTTGTGGTCCTCCTGGCTCTCAACTTTGAGCTCAGCAAATACTTTTATTTTCCAAAAAGGCAGACTTCTGCATAAAACGATAACTCACAAGTTTAACTTTTCACTATGGATCTGCAAAAAGTCTAATTTGAAATTCAAAAATGATCTGTGACAGTTTTTTGGCCTATGTTGCATTTGTTTCCCTGGAGGTAAAAATTGCTATGGCTTTGTAAATAACAGGATGGTGAGTGTCTAGAAAATACACAAGAAGCATTTTTGTTAAATAGTTTCTGTTATTTGGTTCCACTAGTCTCAGTAGTTGTAAACACCAAAAGGTTGGAATACAAGATATTCACAAATAATTTTAAGTAAAAAGTAAAAATAGTGACAGACTTAAATAAGAGTTTGGTCCAATAATGTTGTGACCTTATATGAAACAACTGTATTATTTTATTTCACATACATTTTGTACAAATTGAAAGCAAAAACCTGGAATGCAGCCTGCTGAACTAGAATGTTAATTCAGTCTTTGTCTAGAATTTAAATTCAAGATTTTTATTAGAGTAGAACAAATCTAACTACTATAAAAAATACTCTGCTAAGCACTATGTCTAATGAGACGACACTCTTGAAAAATAAATGAGACAAGCACAGAGATAAGCATAAGAACATAAAGAGTTAAAGTAATTGTAAAAGTAAATAAAAAAAAATCATATCATTGGAGGGAAAGGAGTAGTAGATACGATAGACCTCTTTCTAAGCCAGACTCTAACACAGGAAATGCCATTTTGATTAGCTAGCTACTTCTCTAAACATCTTCAGAGAATTTCCTGGGCTTCCTTGTGTAGAAGGGGATTTTACGCAGTCTGTAGGGTAGCCAGTCCCATGCCTGCCCGGTGATGAGAATTATTAGAATTGCTTGACATGACATCTTAACGTAATCTTTGATATACTGTGAGCCAAGAATTCCTTGGACTTACCTGCCCTAAAAATCCTGGGGTCTTTGAGCTTTTATTGTATAACAAAATATCCTTCATCTGAAACTATCCCATGGCGAAGTCTGAGTCATGGAATTCCTCTGAGAGAATCTTCATATTACAATAGGCAAAGTATATATTGGTACTCAATCTTGACACTTTGTTGTATGCTAGGCAAACAAACTTTTAGCATGCCTGATATTGTATAATGTCAGAACATACAGGAGATTCCTCTTACTATCCCAAATGAGAAAGGTCAAGTTAAAATTGATACTGACACTGCCAGTCACCTTGGGTGTATGGGGGAACATATAATTTCAGGTAGAAATATAACAAGTTGTATCCATGAAGATGGTCCATTAACCAAGCTCTCCCCACCCCCCAACCTCTTCTAAGAAGGCGGGTGGCACTGTGGGTTCCCTAGTTCTGCCTGGATCTTTCCTATACACAAAGAGAAACAGGTCTCACCAACAGAAGGCTAAGAAAACTCATGTTTTTCAAAATGTGTCTGCACAATAGAATAATTTTTAAACAAAGAAAAATAACAAATATACAGAGCCAGCACTAGAACAGGACATATTCCGTATTTCTAAAAGTATTACACATATCTACTGTTAAAGTTACATCATTGAATCTTAATTTATTCTCCACCCTACTGAACCTCCTGAAAGAAAAGAACAGCAGTCCTCTGTTTAACCCTCTAACAGCCCATAATATCATCTCCATCATGTAGGTTTTCCATATGCTAAGAAACTCTAGAACCTATAAAAACCTGTTTAATTTATAATTATGAAACTTGGCATCCTCAGCCCCAAATCACCCAAAATTACTGTAGCAAAAGCAATAGTTAAAACAAGAAACAAAAAGAAATATAAAAAGAAATAATTTTAAAATAAATGTCTATTAATTTGCTAGTGTTTATTTATTAGAAAAATGATCTGAACAATTTTATGATAATTTGGATTTGTATTTTCATTGTATATAAGACTATTATTGATTAATAAGAATGACTTCATAATGTTTAAGCTTATTCTAGAGCTTAGATTTTTCCTGTTTGGGGCTGTTGGTGTATCATTGGCAATCCTAAACCATTTTAATCAGGATTAAAGTAACGTTGTGCTTTTATTTTAAGGACAGAGATAAAAGTATAAGGTTAAAGGAGTCACAAGGATAATTAAGGCATCATACACCAGTTACACTTCTAAATCACTTCAAGGGAATTGAAGCAATTTGTTTTTGTTTGTTTGCTTGTTTTTTAAGATTTTATTTATTTATTTGACAGACAGTGAGAAAGGGAACACAAGGAGGAGGAATGGGAGAGGAAGGAAAAGGCTTTCCACTGAGCAGGGAGCCTGATGATGCCGGCTGGATCCCAGGACCCTGGGATCATGACCTGAGCCTAAGGCAGACACTTAATGACTGAGCCACCCAGAATCCCTGGGAACTGAAGCATTTTATATGGAACAAGGAACTATTGCAGATGACACATTTCCTCAGTTCAGATGTCTTCTAGTCCTCGCTTGTAACAGAAACCATCATAGATACTAAGTAGAGTAAGACAAACACCACTGGCAGAACAGTTGAGATTAAAGGTGGCTAATAACATTCCTGATAACAAGACAGCTAGAGGAGGTGATTTTTTCAGATGTCACCTGCAAAACAGTGCATATTATCTGACACCCTTTAGTGTTCAGCATTTCAAAAATAACAAAGTATCTTTTTTTTAAATTTTCAATAATTTGTACATATTCTATGTTGTATCTAATGCCTTTCATTTAAATTTCAATTTTGTCCCATAAGTTAAAAAAATCACTGACTGGGGCACCTGGGTGGCTCAGTCAGTTAAGCAGCTGCCTTTGGCTCAGGTCATGGTCCCAGGGTCCTGGGATTGAGCCCCATATCTGGCTCCTTGCTCAGCGGGAGGCATCCTTCTCCCTCTCCTACTCCCCCTGCTTGTGTTCCCTCTCTTGTTATCTCTCTCTCTTTCTCTCTGTCAAATAAATAAATAAAATCTTAAAAAAAAAAATCACTGACTAGGAAATATGCCCATGTAGACAGGGAGATTTTTGCCCTGTACAGCAGAGTATAAACAGTACCTACACAATTTATAACACACAATAATCTACAGCTCACCAATGTAGCTGTATGAATGATTATTTTTAATATAAAAAATTAGAGCATGGGTAATTTAAGATTCCTAAAGGCTTGAAAAAATATTAAGTCAACAGTCTTATAAAAAATATGGTTTATAGTTTTTACACTGAATATCATGCCTTAAAAATATGCTAAAATAATATATCCTAATATACTAATCAATGTTAATTATCCTTCATGGTATATATCCTATAAGTAATATATCTTAATGATATGTATTTCTGCCAGCAATTTGTTCTTAATTATCCTCTGAATAAAAACCTAGCTTCAAAGAACAGTGATTAATTAATAACTTCTAAAAGTCCTGAAGATCTCAACAACTTGTATTTTGCTTTAAGTAAATAAATTTAGGTAGACATTCAGAACACAGCATAGAAAAGATAATTTTTCTGACATATATAAAATCAGTGAATGGGTCTGAAGTAGTTCATTTCATTCTGCTACAAATTGAAGAAAACCAAACTGGCATAAACAGTAATTAAATCTCAGGCAGTGTTCTGCAATGCCCATTCAGCTACCAAAGAATAAGCAGCTGCTTGAAAACGGTGGCAATCTCTTCTTCTTAAGAGAGGAACAGAAAACCTCTTGAAAGCAGAGAATCACATGAATGAAACACTTAAAAAATGTATGGATGAATAATAAACCTTTGTTTGAACAAGCAGAAAAATGTGATACAGCCTTCTGCATGAACATTAGAGAATGTTAGTATTTCCATTAATTTCTTCTTGTCAAGTTGAACACAAATCAGCTATTTTAGAAACTGTAAACTCTCTATTTTATGCTACCTGGCACAAAATGTAATCTCAGAGTACACAATATTCAACATCAAATCGAAAACCATCCCTAACACAGCTCAAAAGGTAATGCTTACAAGTATTTAAACTTATTTTCAGATTAAATCTGCTGCAATGGTTTTCAAATAAAGTACCATATCTGAAATCTTAGCACATCTTTTATTTGAGCTCAAACTACTTCAAACTGAATCACTTTTCTCTGATTAAAGCCTTGGCAACCAGCACTGAGAGCTTGCTTTTAACATGTCCATTCACAGACCCCAAGAACTCTACTTTTTATAAGGTTCATTCAAAGTTTGATGGAGAACTTTCAGATCTCATTTCGGGGGAGATATTGGAACCAAGAAGACTTGTTTAAGGATGGTCACCTTTTTTCATATTTTCTACCTCTGTTGGAAAATTTGCAAATAGACAATGATGACAAACAGGAGTTTATCAAACTGCATTTGACTAACCCATCTAGTCTTCTGCTAGCAAGATAAAATCCAGATGTCACCATAAGCATGGCTCTTCTCCAGCACAGATATGCTTTTCAAATAGTTTCTAGTGTTTTCCCTTTGCAGAAACTAACTTCTAACACCATCTTAAAATGCAGCTAACAGAGTAGGGTGAGGAAGGAAAAGCTCTAAAATTGCTTAAAATTCAGCATGCAAACCTCAACACTTGCCTTTAGGAGCATTCCGTATGATGGTTATTCAAAATTTACTTACTTGTTATTTATACACCATGAATATCTGATTTCTTGTAAAGCAGAAAACACACACAAGTTTAAATAAGGTGTTTTATAAGATCAGAAATACCAACCCCAAGGACAAAAATGAATAAATAGAGTTTTCCCATGGTAACACTGTCAGATCAAAATGAAAGCCTGTTATCAAAAGGGTGTCAATTCTGTTTAGTAGACTTCATTTAAGAAAACAAAGAGGTATGCATTAAATGATTTAAGAATATTTCCAAAAATGTCTCATTTTTAGATTCTTATCAATGGAAATAGATGTATTAGGGGAAAAAATGTAGATAAAGATGATACTTCATCCTTAAAATTGCTTTTTAAATGAGGACTGATTCCCTGTGGAAGATTTCTTACCGGAAGATTGGTTTCTTAAGTAGCCTACAAGACACTTAGGGGGTGAAGAGAATTGCATCAGTGCATTTGAACCAGGCTTAGAAGAAAACTTGGTATCAATAAATGTTACTCCCTTAGGTAACTATTTTAGTCATTAGTCAATGATAAATTGGGTTGATTTCTACCCACCTTGTGGAAACACTTAAGCCAAAAAATGAATAATTTCCTATGAAAATATGTATCCTTTTTGGTGATTGGTATTTATATAAAGAAATTATATTCAAACAAGTATGATTCAAATTGTGATGAAGTTATCCAATATATTTTCTAGTTTAAATAGATTTGGTCATAATATAAAAAGGAAAAAAAAATCCCTTCTTCCCACTTCCTATTTCCAGCTGCCATTCCAAACTCTACTCCACAGTTTGGTTCTAGAATAAGCTAGCATCACAGAGGCAAGATAAACAGACCAAACTGATGAATATATAAATTCAGAACATAAGTGTTCCTTTATACCACTATGCTAGGACTTTAATTTTTAAGCACTTTGTGGGTAGATTTAAGAACAAGTGAATTTCAAAAGTTACTTAGAACCCAGGAAAGGAGAATCAATGACCCAAGACTTTAATTTGTTATACTTGCTCTATCACAAAATATTTTTTGCTCTTAAAAATTTCTGATACAGGGGATGCCTGCGTGGTTCAGTCAGTTGAGGATTGAGCATTTGCCTTCTCAGGTCCTGATCTCAGGGTCCTGGAATGCAGCCCCACTAGAGCTTCCTGCTCACTGGGGAGCCTGCTTCTTCTCCCTCTGCCTCTGCCCTTGCTCAGGCCCTCTCTCACTCTTTCTCCTTCTCAAATAAATAAATAAAAATCTTAAAAAAAAAAAAAAAGTCTAATACAGGAAATAAAGTACTGGCCTTTCCATCTCCAAAAACATTATAAAATCTTTAGTCAAGGGGGCGTCTGGGTGGCTCAGTCATAAAGCATCTATCTGTCTTCCGCTCAGGTCATGATCCCAGTGTCCTGGGATCCAGCCCCACATGGGGTTCTCTGCTGCATGGGAAGCCTCTTCCTCCCTCCCCCACTCCTGCTGCTTGTGTTCCTCTCTCACTGTCTCTCTCTCTCAAATAAATAAATAAATCATCTTAAAAAAAAAAAAAACCCACAAAGATTTAGTCAATATACTTTGGTGAGTGACTTGTACTCAGAATAAATGAAAGTGAGAACCAGTTATTGGCCAGCACTTAAAAATATTTTCTTTGTTTCTTTAATTTCTTTTTGTTTAAAGTTTTTATTTAAATTCTAATTAGTTAACATATAGTATAATATTGGTTCTCAAGAGTAGAATTTAGTGACTTGTCATTTACACATTTCATGTAGAAATGTGACTACGGAAAGAACAATAAAAAAAAAACAAATATCTAACTAATAATCTCCACAAATTTCTGAGCCACATAATTTATACTTTTTTGAAGGAAAAACCTTCCCCTTACATATAGCTAACACATTAAAATACTGGATATCAGAGCTAACAGCCTCACAATCTCTTGATATTTCAAGAGAGAAGTCATAATGTCAAGATTATTCGCTGTTGTGACATATATTTTCTGTTTACCAAAAGAAGAATACATGTAGCTATATGTTCTTGACTTTTCTTGGAGCAAACGTTCCAAGTGAGATGATTATGCTTTGCACATATTGAAGAAAAGAGGATTCTACATTGCTTTAAAAATCCAATGAAACCTAAGTAACAATAACTTAAGAAAAACACATTCTAAAGTGAAAATAGCTTTTGACCTTATACAACATTGTCAGGTTTTCAGTATCAGGAAGAGATCATTATTCTCAGCATGGTGCCATATATATTGCAAAAGTGCAGTGCCTAAAGAATTTTTTGGAGAAAGCAATTTTGTCTTATTATGTACTTACAAAATTATCCCTTTGGGATGAAAAACCTTTTGTTTGTAAGTTAACTCTTGGTTCCCTTGGATTCTAAATCAAAACTGAATGTGAAAAATAATACAACCATAAAAAGCTGTGAACTCAAGTGAGTTTTCTGCGTGTAGACAGTGTCTTAAAAATTAGTATTTTTAAGGAGCACCTGAGTGCTGTAGTCTGTTAAGCATCTGGTTTGAGCTCAGGTTTTCGCTCAGGTCATGATCTCAGGGTGGTGAGATCCAGCCTGGTGTCAAGCCTCACGCTCAGTGTGGAGTCAGCTTAATGTTCTCTCTACTTTTCCCTGCCCTTTCTGCTTGTGCTCTTTCACTCACTCTCTCTCAAATAAACAAATAAATCTTAAAAAAAATAGTATTGTAAAAAAAAGGTTCAATTGATTATGATAATCAGTAATAATGATTATCAAAAGAGTTTGCTTTGAGATTTTACTCTTGCAGGAGAACACAATTTTTAAGAAATTTAGGAGTTACAAGATTATCTGAAAATATCTAGATGTGCAACATGAAAAATTCATGACAGCCATCATGCAATGATCACACTCCCCAAAACTGGCAATGTGAATTAAGTAAAATGTAATACAAAACAAAGAAGGGCACCTGGGCGGCTCAGTCATTAAGCCTCACCTTGGCTCAGGTCATGATCTCAGGGTCCTGGGATTGAGCACAGCGTCAGGCTCCCTGCTCAGCAGGAAGCCTGCTACTCCCTCTCCCACTCCCCCTTCTTATGTCCCCTTTCTTGCTGTGTCTTTCTCTGTCAAATAAATAAATAAAATCTTTAAAAAACAAAACAAAATAAAGATAAGATATATATCAAGTAAGATAACTTTCAAGGCTTTTTGTATATTGCAGTAATATAAACAATTAAAAAATTAGGAAAAATGTGTATCTAAAATTATATAGAAAATAACAAAAGGATTCACTGCAACTTTATATTTAAACTCTGATGGAATCAATATCATAATATTCTAATTTACCTAGACTACAGAGGCCCTTAGGAGTAAATGTTTGTCAACATGGACGGGACTGGAGGAGATTATGCTGAGTGAAATAAGTCAAGCAGAGAGAGTCAATTATCATATGGTTTCACTTATTTGTGGAGCATAAGGAATAACACCGAGGACATGGGGAGATGGAGAGGAGAAGGGAGTTGGGGGAAACTGGAGGGGGAGACAAACCATGAGAGACTATGGACTCTGAAACAATTTGAGGGTTTTAGAGGGGAAGGGGGTGGGAGGTTGGTTGAGCCTGTTGGTGGGTATTACGGAGGACACGTATTTCATGGAGCACTAGGTGTGGTGTATAAATAATGACTTCTGGAACACTGAGAAGAAATTAAAAAAATAAATAAAAATTTTAAAAAAAGAGTGACTATTTCCCCATATACATTAGGAGTGAGATAGAATTCATGGTCTCTTGGATCTTGAAAACATTCTTATGTATTAAGTTCATATTGATTTCAACAGCAAGCAGTTTTCTTTTTTAATGTGTTTGATAACACACATATTTGTGTAGTAGGCAGGCTCTAAGATGCTCCCAATGATCCCAGTCTCCAGGTATTTTGTACCGGGACAAAATGTAATGCCCTTCCCTTAGCATAGGCTAAATATGCTGACTGGTTTCTACAGAACAGAATGTGGCAGGAATGATGCGACATCACTTGGAGATTAATACAAAAAGACTATGGCTTCTGTCTGAGGTGCTCTTTCATCCTCTTGCTTACTTCCTTGGAAGGAAGTCAGCTGCCAGGCCGTGGGTTTGCCCTCTAATAGAGTGGACAGCTGTGGGAAGTTTGAGGATTTAAGGGCAGATCAAGATGGAGCTAGAAAGACAAGCCCACACGATGGCAGTGTTACATAACAAGTCT
Source organism: Taxidea taxus jeffersonii (assembly GCA_003697995.1). NCBI lineage: Eukaryota > Metazoa > Chordata > Mammalia > Carnivora > Mustelidae > Taxidea > Taxidea taxus. The sequence goes on from RCUC01126021.1 coordinate 20,193, forward strand.
CTAGGGCTGGTGCCTAGGCAGTTGCAGGGTGAGGGGATGTCTCCCACAACAGGAGACCTTCCAGAGAGAGAGAGATGGGGTCACTGCCCAGAAAGAGGGGAGGCCAAGAGAACTCCAAGAGGAACTCCAGGAAACCATAAAGGATGCTTTGGGATCTAGGTGAGGCCACTCAGCAGCAAAGCAGGGAGACTGGATCAGAAAGCCCCAAAGGCCAGAAGTGGTTTAGGAAATTTTATAGCTAGAGGATCTGTCTTAAGCATGGCTAGCAGACATTGTGTACAGCTTTCATGAGGTATGCAAAAGAGGATGTCTCTAAATTGTTAAAAACAAAATAAAACAGACTTATTTGAGTTATATTTACAGAAACTGGATATGTATGAATTTTATTTCTGTGCCAGTGGATTTTGAGCTCATGGTGATAAGCCTATGAAGAAAGAAACAACATTGGGCCAATAAATAAGGGCAATTGTGGGCATGTTTATGTAACACCCACTTGATATGGAACTGAGTTTTTCAGCCAACAGCTGGAGGGTACTTGAGGCCTGCCAACAGCTACCTGGGTGAGATTGGAAGCAGATCCATTGCCCATACAAGCCTTGAGATAACATTAGTCCTGGCCAGCAGTGTGATTATAGTTTGAGACCTTGAGCCAAAGACATTCAAGTGAGCCATGCCCAGGGGTCAGATCCACAGAAACTGTAAGATATTAAATGATGGTTGTTTGAGATTACTGTTTTAGCATAATTTGTTTCCCAAAATATTATAAAGGCGATAACTTACTGCTTTCTTCACCTAGAGCACTTTGAGGTGTGCATCGCTGATTTAGATTTGAAACAAAAAACACAAACAAATAAACAGAGACAACTGAACCCTACTTTTCCAAGTTGGAATAGATCGTCACTCAGTAAATTTACTAAGAAGGAAGCCCCTTACTGATATGCAATTGTATTTTTCAATAAAATGAACTAAAAACTAAATCCCTTTTATTATATTTATTAGAATGATAATAAATCTTACACTAAAGACATTCAAAAATGCATAATAGATCCATTAAGATACAAACATTTCTCATCTAACAGACTCTAAAGTCACTATTTTGAGTGGTGGGTGGCCTTTCTTCTAAACAGAAAAATCAGGACCAGGCTCCTTTTATCTCCTCTACTTTTCCATAAATTTTCCAAACTCACCATTCCCATTTCAATCAAGCTTGCACAAGATGGAAAAAAATGGGGTGGGGGGGGTGGAGGACTATTTCTTAATCACCTTAGCCTAAAAATGCTATATGTCACTTCAGCTTTTACTCAGTTGATAAGCTCTGCCACACTGTCAGGTCTAAATGAAAATGTAAGGCTGGCAAATACAGTCTGGCTAAGCAACCGTTTCTCAGACTATATTGCCAGGAAAGCACGCAACTTTGACCTGCCCTTGTGGATACATATATTTCCAGATACTGAATAGAACGTATTTACCCCAACCATTAATATCACAAAACTTAACATGATTTAAACTGAGTACAAAAATGTTAGACTTCATGTTAGTATGTCTGATGACAGAGGAATGATATTTCACTAATAGAAACATGAAACAAGACATTTGGGCCAATATTCATCTTTTCATTCGATTTTTAAAATTCAGATATTCTTTTATTACAGTCTATGAACTTGTATTATTCTCCATTCTTTATATGTCAAGAGAGGAAAAAGTCAAGTTCATAAGTCAAGAGAGGAAAATGTCAATGAAATCAGATGTATGGGTTTAGAAATAGACCAAAACAAAAAGCAGTGAATGTCTAGTTAATGAAGATGATTAAACAGATCTTTTTAGCATTTAATGCACACATAATATAGTTGGGTCATCAAAATTAGAGAGTTTAAATTTGAGCTATACTACTTATTTGATGTGGCATTCTAATGCTCATTACAAGCTTGCAGTTCCAAGAAAATTTATTTTGGAAGATGAGTCTTATTATTTTTTTTTTAAGATTTTATTTATTTGTTAGAGAGAGAACGAGCACAGGCAGACAGAGAGGCAGAGGGAGAAGCAGGCTCCCCGCTGAGCAAGGAGCCTGATGTGGGACTCGATCCCAGGACACTGGGATCATGACCTGAGCCGAAGGCAGCCGCTTAACCAACTGAGCCACCCAGGCGTCCCAGAAGATGAGTCTTATTATTAACACTCTACTCTCATCATTCCAGACCCAGACAAATCAAATGAGGAATACTCTGTAACATTAAGCAACAAATAACATCAATTACCATAGAAATTAGATGAGGAGAGGGGCATCTGGGTTGTTCAGTCAGTTAAGCATCTGACTCTTGATTTTGGCTCAGGTCATGATCTCAGGATCCTGAGAACAAGCTCTGAATTGGGCTCTGTGCTCAAGGAAGAGTCTGCTTGAGATTCTTCCTCTCCTTCTCCCTCCCAACCCCATGCTCCTGTGCATGCACTCTCTCTCTCTCTCAAATAATAAATAAATAAATCTTTTTAAAAAATTGATAAGGACAGAAGACTTAACAACCCACTTTATTAAGGCAGCATTGTTCTAAAAATTCAGGTAAAAATATTGTAAGAGAAGAACATAAATGCAAAAAATGCCTAACAAAATGTTAGGAAATCAAATTCAAAAATACATAAAAAGGATAATCATGAGCGCCAAGTAGGATTAATCCTAGGTATTCAAGTCTTAAGTAGGTATTCAAGTCTTTAAGATCAATTAGTAAAATTAACCTTATTAATAAAACCTTATTAACAGAGTAATTTAAAAAGACTATAAGGTCATAATAATAGAAATTAGAAGTATTAAAGTATTTAACAAATTCAACATTTATTTACAATTTAAACTCTCTGAAAACTAGTAATAAAAGGGGACCCCATTGGGGGCACCTGGGTGGCTCAGTGGGTTAAAGCCTCTGCCTTCAGCTCAGGTCATGATACCAGAGTTCTGGGATCGAGCCCCGCATCGGGCTCTCTGCTCAGTAGGGAGCCTGCTTCCTCCTCTCTCTCTGCCTGCTTCTCTGCCTACTTGTGATCTCTGTCTGTCAAATAAATAAATAAAATCTTTTAAAAAAAAGGGGGGGACCCCATTAACCTAATAAAGAGTTCCTTCCAACCCCTATGGCTATCATACTTAAAGTAAAAGACTGAATACTTTCCCCAAGGGATCTCTCAGCTACTCAGCATTGTACTGAAAGTCTAGTTAGTGCAATAAGGCAAAAACAAATAAACAAAACTATACAGACTGGGAAGGAAAAATGAAAACTCTATCCCAGAAGACATACTTTTCTATGCAGAAAATTCCAAAAATTCAAACAGGACAAAAAAAGTGAGATTGGAAAGGTGGCAAGATGTATAGTAAATACATATATTAAAACACTAAAGAAATAATTCACAGAAAATCTAAATAAATGGAAAGATACAGTGTACTCATGGATTAAAACAGTCAAAATTGTGAAGAATTCCCCCAGCTTCAATTTTTAAATTCAGAATAATCCCTATCAAAAATCACAGCATGAATCTTTGCAGTTATCAGTTGGTTATTTTGAAATTTATGTAGAATGGCAAAGGACCTAGATGAGTCCTCAAAAGCTTCTGAATAAAAAGAATGAATTTGGAGAATTAACATTACATGATCTCAAGTCTTATTATAAACTACATTAATCAAGAGAGCATGGTATTGGCAAAACGATAGGCACATTCATCAAAGAAACCGAACAGAGAACCTAAAATTAGACACAGAAAAAATAGGCAATTCATTTTCAACCAAGGTAGAAAGACAAAGTAGAGAAAACTCAGTTCAACAAAGGGTGCTGCAATGACTGGATGTACGTGTGCAGAAAAAATTAAACAACACATACCTCACAACTAAACTAAAAGTAATACAGAAAGGATCATAGATCCAAATATAAAATGTAAAGCTATAAAGATTATGGAAGAAAACAGGTGAAATTGTGTATGACCTTTGGTTTGGCGATTAATTTTTTTAAATACCAGAGGAAAAATATAATCCATGAGAAAAATTAATGATAAATGGGAGGATAAAATTTTCAAGCTTTTGCTTCGCAAAAGACACTGTCAAAAAAATGAAAATATAGATGTACACTGAGAAAAATATTTGCAAATCCCATATCTGACAAAAAACATATCCACAATAGAGTAAGAAGTTGCAAACTCAACAATAAGAAAATGACTTTTTTTTTTAATTAGAAAATGGTTGAACAGGTACTTCACCAAGAAAGATATATGGATGATAAATAACATTTTTCCCCCTACTGGGGGCATCATTTTTCATCAGGGAACTTGAAATTAAAATCATAATGAAATACTACTACACACCTACTAGAATTGCTGATATCCAAAAGCCTGATAATATCAAAGAGGTTGAAAAGATGCAGAGCAACAAAACTTTCATTAATTGCTAGTGGAAATGCAAAATGGTACAGTCACACTGGAAGACAGTTTATTAGTTTCTTATAAAGTTAAACATACACGTGGCCTGGAAAATTCACTGCTAGTTATCAATCACAGCGAATCAAAAATTTATTTCATGCAACTCTCTACATGAATGCTTAAAGCAGTGCTATTCATTACCATCAAGAAAGAAAGCAACTTAGAGGGGAACATCCTCACCATAACAACAAAAAACCTTCTAAAACAAATAATTGTTATAGCAAGTTTACAGAATACAAGGCTAACATGCAAAAGTTAATTGCTTTCTTATAAACCACAATGAATATGTGGAATTTGAAATTAAAGACAGTATCATTTATATCATTTATATTAGCAGCTTCTTAAAATGAAATACTTAGGTGTAAAGTTAACATGATATACACAGACTGTATGAAAAAAACTAAAACTTCTAAAAAAAGAAATTAAAGAACATCTAAGTAAATGGAGAAATATTCCATGTACAGTGGATAAGAAGACTCAACATTGTTATATGTCAGTTCTAACTTGAGCTATAGATTCAATATAATCGCAATCAAAATCCCAGCAAGTTGGTTTGTGGATATGGACAAAGTGATGCTAAAGTTTATATGTAAATGCAAAAGACCCAGATATCCAAGACAATATTGAAGGAGGAAAAACAAAATGTCAGAACAGACACTATCCAGCTTTAAGCCTTAATGTAAAACTTCTACAATCAAGAGAGTGTTGCATTGATGAAACAGTAGGCAAACAGAATAATGGAACAGAATAGAGGGACCAGAAACACTCACATAAATATAGTCAACTGATATTTGACAAAAAAAAAAAAGGCAATTCCATGAAAAAAGATAATCTTTTCAAGAAATAGTCTTAGAACAACTAGACAGCAACATGTAAAAAAAAAAAGGGATCCAGACATAATACACCTTTCACAAAAATTAACTAAAAGTGAATCACACTGAAATGTAAATTGCAAAGTGATAAAACTCCTAGAAGATAACATTGAAGAAAATCTACATGACCCTGGATTCTCTGATGTGTTTTTAGCTACAACATCAAAATCACAATAAATGAAAAAAAAATAGTAAGTTTGACTCCATTAAAGTTAAAAACGTCTCCTCTACAGTTAATTAAATTTAATTACTTTAAAGTAAAAACTTCTCACTGTTAAGGAAATTAAAAGACAAGCCACAGATTGGTTAAAAAAAAAAAAGTTTCCCATCACTTGTCACATACCAAAGGGACATAAGAGTCAACCTTAAAGACCTCCAATGGGCAAAACAGGAACACTTTGAGCAATGAAATAAACAACTGGATTATAACCTGCTTAAAAAGAAACAAGAGCCCCAAATGGAGTCATTTCCCTCACTACCACCCAGCGAAAGCATACCAAGATTTAAGCAGTTTCACCCTGTCCCAGAAATGTGACCTTCCCAAAATCAATCTGAAATTTCCTGACCAGCCGGATGAGGTAATCTGCAGGCCTGATAAAAAACCTATGTTCCCCTCCTCCTAAAAGAAGATGTCCTGGCCTGAAACAGTCCTTTTCTTTTCTTTTGCTAATAACTTCCTTGCCCCACCCTCCTGCTTCCATTTTATGTAACTCTTCAGGGCACTTCTATACCACCTAAACGGGATACCGCCCAATCCACAAATCACTTAGTAGAGCTAATTAGATCTTCAAATTTACCTGGTTGAATTCTGTTTAACAGATTCAAAGATTAAAATGAATGTGTGAAAGTCCGTACAGGCATAAATTCATATTTGAATAAATAAATAGGGGAAAATGGATAAATCTTCCATTCTCTAAAGAATAAAAGTAGATACTTTGAGGTATTTATTTAGTAGGACATAATCCCTCTCTTTATGTATTACCTGAACTTAGTGGCTCATAGCCAAAAAATAGAATATGCAAAAAGGAAAAATAGAAGATTTATGATAGGTAAACATGACAGATGCTACCTTGACCAAGTGACCAAAGTAAATACCGTCAAAGAAAATACATGTTGATATCAAGCATCCACTGAGGTAAGGAGCAAGGTACTTTGCTTCTGTGGTATTCCCCCACTAAAATCTGTAAAACTGACTGGGACAATCAGAAATGTCGAGGTCATAAAAGAGCTGAGAATCTGTCCCAGATTTGAGGATTCTGAGGGGACATCATGACTAGACATAATGTGGTTTCCTAGATCTGCTACTGGAACAGAAAAAGGGCATTAGTAGAAAAGCTGGTGAAATCCAAAGCAAGTGTGAAGTGTGGTATATAGTAATATGCCACTGTCCATATTTCAATTTTACAAATGTACCATAGTTATGAGTAAAGTTAACAGGTAGGGAAATAGGGTAAAATGTAAATATGAACATTGTACCACCTTTGCTACTTCCCTTTAAATCTAAAATTGTTTTCCAAAAGAAACATTTCATTTACCAAAAGAAAAAAAAAGGGGGCAGCCAGAAACAAAACGTGCATTACCTTCAAAAACTAATTGGGGAGGCACCTGGGTGGCTCAGTGGGTTAAGTGCCTGCCTTCCGCTCAGGTCATGATCTCAGGGTCCTGATATCAAGCCCCACATCAGGCTCTCTGCTCAGCAGGGAGCCTGCTTCCCCCTCTCTCTGTGCCTGCCTCTCTACCTACTTCCTATCTCTCTATCTCAAATAAATAAAATCTTAAAAAAAAAAAACGAATTGGGCTTTTTTTTTGCATTTTTCAACAGAAACGATTAGATTTTTTTGCCGAGTTTTCAACAGACACAATGGAAGACAGTGTAATTACATTTTTAAAGTTCTGTGTGAAAGAAAAAAAAAAATCTACTGATCTAGAAATCTATAACCAATTTTAAAAATCCTTCAAAACTGAAAATGAAATGACAAAAAAGTACTACACAGAAATATTAAAGACAGTTTGTCAGGTTGAAAAAAAATAATGCCAGATGGAAGCACAAGATTGCTAGAAGTCAAGAGCACAGAAAAGGATTAAAGTGAGAATAAATATAAGAGACACGAAATAACACATGTATTGGAGTAGTCTTTTTATCCATCTCCTTGTGGACCACAAAATAAAAATATCATTTGCATTAGACCTTTGTTATCCTGTATGATCCAGTATATACAACTTGTATCTAGATTTTCTACTAAACCTTAATATTTGGGTATTTATAAAAGAGTATATTGAGATTTCGTATTTATAAAAGGTCATATGAATACCTTCTGTGTGGACAATGGGATATCCACTAACACACTATTTCATTTTCACTTATGCATTTTTCAAATGCTTTGCTCTTTTGAACCAGGTCCCAGAAGTGTCAGTGCCAGACTCTTTCCTTCTGAATATTTATGTTATATAATATATAGAAGATATTACATATGACATGAAATTAGAAACAGAATATTTGCACAATTAATGTTCATTAAATGTCAGCTACTTACCAGTTTTGAGAGAATATAACTATCCTTAGTAAAATTTATTCTATGTCTCTTAGAGATTAGTTCATGAAATACTCTTCCACGGGGATTGCTACATTTTAATTAGAACTGTGATAACTGATCTTAGTCTTGGGATAAATTTGCTTCCACTTCATCTATTTTTAAATTGCTTTTACAGGCGGAAGCTCACGTCATCTTAAAAGTACGTTGTTATATCTGCAGCAAATGTTTAACAAGCCCACTTAAAATATACTGAAACTGAGGTCAATAGATTTACAAGAAGTAAAGACTGGGATGTTCATCCTCTTAATTCAGTATTCTCTCCACTTATGGCAACAACTTGTGAATTGTCTTCGTCACAGCCTAGGGTTATAGATGGAGTACAAAAACACCAACAAGCATGTTTTGTATCTCTGAATACCACTGATTATAATATAAATGTGTTTTGAAACTTTGTTTTTAGATGACTACTGCATTTCAGAACGACTAGGAGTGGAAGAATGTCTTCAATGTTTTACTGAAATTTAAAATAAATACCTACAGGTTTAACAAGCTGTCAGCTACAGGATTGGAACTAGAAGTATATTTATTCGTGTTTCATCTCATTCTTTACACTTCACTGCCTTTAAACATCTAGGGAATCACAGAGTTGAATTGCCCTGATAAGCTTATACTAATTTCCCAATAGCAAATTAGTTATGTATATGTATGCAAATAGAATGGTGTTTGACAGTTTTAACTCTAATTAACAGTGGGCTATTATACTATATAATATACAAATAAAGAAAATATGCTAAATATTATAGTGTTTTAATATATTAAACAACCCTTATATGCAGGATAAAAATATATCCCCAGTATACATATATAACTATATATACTACATAATATATATAATTTGTAATTGATATTAATAAATAATAATTAATAGATTGATGTAGCTCATTATAGATTTGTATAACAAAAAATAAATTTTTATAAAGTATCTATTCTTATATTCATTACTTTTTTTTAAAGATTTTATTTATTTATTTGACAGACAGAGATCACAAGTAGGCAGAGAGGCAGGCAGAGAGAGAAGGGGAAGCAGGCTCCCTGCTGAGCAGAGAGCCCAATGTGGGGCTCGATCCCAGGACCCTGAGATTATGACCTGAGCTGAAGGCAGAGGCGTCCCTATTCATTACTTTTTAATTAATTTCACACATTTTTCTTTCATGCTCAGAAGGGAATGAAAAATACAAAAATCTAAAGATCTTTGTTTTATTTTGCATTTTCATTTCACTCGCTTTGCTTCCATATGGTTTTCTCCAAGAAAACGTCATGGATAAAAGATAACAAATGATTTCATGATCATAAGTATTCTGATGAAAAAGAAATGAAGATAGGTTTCGATATGAATAATAAATAGAGTCAGAAGAATAAAAATATCGAGTAGGTCATGAGGAGTAACTTGAAACCTAATCTACACATAGCACCCACTCCTAACTACTGCATCTCTGAAAAAAATGTATATATGCAAAGTTCAGATTTTGACAGAGATTGCTTTATCCCTTATAATTCAAAGATTCAGAATTGTGTTCAGAGTTCCCTGGTACAGAATGCCTTTGATGTGTACAGTGGTTGAAGTAGTTTTGAAAAAGGTACATGGAACAGAAAGTAACAAAGAAGTTGAAGAATATTTTTTTTTAATTTAAGGCATATTCCTTCATTTCAGATTTTAGAATTAGAGAGTATAATTAGAATAAAACTGAAATCCCCAATAACTAAGGTGAAACCAAAAAACTCAAGAAAGGTTGTTTTGACCAATAAATCAACAGTTTTTAATTGCATGTTAGAGAATAACTTTGATGCATAATTGGTCAATTTGCCAACACAGGCAGGTTTTTTTGTTGTTGTTTTAAGGTTCAGATTCGTAATACTGAGCATTCCCAGTGAATGAACCAGTCAGTTAGGAACTATCAGGATTGGCATGAATGCATTATGTAGTTCTTGTGCAAATACAGCTCAGAAGCTTGAACTAGAGAGATTCAGAGGGAAATAAAGTAATTACCTTTCTTTATGGTACTGGATTTAAGACAAAACACAACAGATCTTTAATGTTTCCTGTTTTTCTAGGAGTGTAATAATAAACAAACATAACAATGTTTTTCTAGGTACAGAAAAGGCATCAAAACAGTCATTTTTAAATTTATGTGCATTGCACATTTTGCAAACAAACTTACTATTACCAATTTTAGATGAGAAATGGGAAGTAAAAAATCCCTGGCTCTTAAAATCCTCTATTATCCTCTTCGTTTTGTTCTTGATTGCATTAGCAACATGTCCCAATTTATTATCATCAGCTTCTATTTTTAAAAAATGTCCAGAGACTGTCATCGTTGGTCTTAGGGTTTTCCAAAATGATTTATATCATGTTTGCTTCCATTCTATGAGCTTTATGGTTGTCTCACTCTTGCACTGTGATTTTTGGATGGTAGAGGAGGAACAGCCTCAAAATAGCCTGAGAAGTTGTAGTTGTAGGGTTAATGGATCATTTTAGCCTATGTTTTCTTTCTGTAGACTGAAATTTTTAACTTTAAATTTGTTTATATGGTGATAGGGAAGATGTGAGAGAAGAGCCAATTATTTATGGAACATTTTCTGTGGTAGACATGAAAGAGCCTCTCCTAATTTTCCATGTGAAAATAGCTTTTCTGTAATGGGAGTGAATATTACAGTGTGGAAATCATAGCAAATCCCAGATCTGTTTAATTCAATAAAGTCCTAAACCTGCCTCTTCCTAAATAATTTGTTATTTGGTCCACAAACTTTATGCCTAAGACTATACCTTAACTCTCCGCTAGTTAAGGTGTAGTGTTAGGCATAAACTTTGACCTTATAGATTTTCTATAACTAATGCTTCCTACTGTAAGCATTAATATATAGAGTCAGCCAACTGAATAATAGTTTTAACTTAATTTAGCATTTCTTTTTTACCTCAACTTCTAATTTTTTTTAGTTTTTATCTTGAATTTTCTGTTAGTTTTTTTTTTTTTTTTTTTTTTGCAGTGAATATTATAGCTTTGAGGCTTGTAGATAAAACTGGAATGGACTTGAAATTGAGAAGTGGAAATTATTTTATGCAGGTCTTAATTATTAAACAACTATCATCAGCAAGAGTATATTCCCCAAGTCCTGTGTACATTCATTTATTCATCCATCTATTCACCGAATAAACATGTCTTGAGTAATTTCTCTAGTCACCGTGTTTTGAATAATGGACTGAAATTTCATTTCGCCTCAGCTATCCCTGCTTTAAATGTAATATTTTAAGATGTGCAAACTTAGAATAGCAATTTCCTATTTTTATATGAAATGTTGAAATGTTTAGAGTTGCATGAAGGGATTATTACAATATGTGATATGCACTCCCAGCTTACATCATTTTCAGGTTGCCATAATATTAATCCAGTAATCTAGAAGTTTTTACGATCATCAAACTTGAATTAAGTCACCAAAAATTAGCTATTTCTTTTTTTTGGAATATTTTTTTTATGAGTTTACTTGACAGACAGAGATCACAAGTAGGCTGAGAGGCAGGCAGAGAGAGAGAGGAGGAAGCAGGCTGCCCGCCGAGCAGAGAGCCCGATGTGGGGCTCCGTCCCAGGACCCTGAGATCATGACCTGAGCCGAAGGCAGAGGCTTTAACCCACTGAGCCACCCAGGTGACCCAAAAACTAGCTATTTCTAATTTGCACTCATAGCTCACATTCAGCAAGGCTTAGGCACTTTATGTTAGTTAGTCTAATTTCACTTTGATTATATTTTTATCTTGATTTTTTTATTCTAAAGTTTTCTTAGAAATATAGATGTTTTGACAAGACAAGAAACCAGAAGAAAATGTAAACTTCTGCAACCTCATTTCCTAGATGTAAAACACACTATATTATGTTTGCTCACAAAAAATGTATTCTACTCGGCAAAACAACATTTAGATGCATCTCTTTATGAGAATTTCACTATCCATAAGTACACATATTTTTTGAAAAAAATTACCATTCTCCTACATGTAAAAAAATCTGTTGTCTACCTCTTAAGAATAGCATTATATTTGTGAGCACTTTCCAATCTTACCAAATATTTCTTAAAAACATTTCAGTGTCACCGTATATTAGCATGCACACTCTATGGTTAAGATATCTAAGTACATGTTTCCAATTTTTATTGTAATTGTTATATTAAAATTTTTGTACCTATCTTTTCCCACAGCTCTGATTATTTCTTTATTTCGTATAAGAAAATATACCATAAATTTGTTTATGTAGTGATAAAGAAGAAGTGAGAGAAGAGCCAATTATTTATCAAACATTTTTGGGGGGTGCCCCAGCATCCTGGGATCTAGACCCACATTGGGCTCCCTGCTCAGTGGGAAGCCTGTTTCTCTTCTCCCCCTCCCCCAGCTTATGTTCCCTCTCTCACCATGTCTTTCTCTGTCAAATAAATAAATAAAATATTTAGTTAAAAATATTATTTTAAATTTAATGTAATTTTTAATTTAATTTAATTAAAACAGTTGAATTAAAATAAATACAATGTAAATATAAATAAAATTGGGTGAGGGTGGTGGGGTTACATCATATGTTTAAATAAAGCTTAAATAAAGTAAAAAAAATAAGTAAACACTTTGGTAGGTATTATAAAAATAATTTAAAGTTATGTTTATTATTTCTACCTCATCAAGCATTGCTTCCTTTCTCACATTTTCTGATGACAACAGCAAAATGCTTATGTTTCCCACATGTATTTTGCTATCACTTGTCCCTGGTTGTTTGCCTACCTAAGTTTTGTTCAGTAATTAAAATTTAGCTCAAAAATTACTTCAGAAATTTTTACCTAATTTCCCAAGGCTGGATAACATGACCTTTGTTGTGCCCTCATAATAGGCCACTTACATCCTGAATAGGACATGCATATTTGTGCATATTTCTGTGTCTCACTCAAGAATGATTGTCATACTTCTCTTTGTAGACCCTGTGATCAGTACATTGACTAGCATATAGTAGATACCAAATAATTTATTTTTGTATTAATTATTAAACTGATATGTTGTTCAATCATAAATTTGATCTTCACAATAAACTTTCTGTGTGGAAATGATTTTCTACACCATATTGAGTAAAATAAGCATAAAACAGATTACTTGCCTGGAGTTATATAGCTAGAAAGTGTTCCCAGGGTTTTTCGGGAACCAAACATGGACCATATGAATCCCATTATATTAATCTCTCAAGTCATCAAATTTGACAAGACATCAAGGATGGAAATGGCCAAACAATTTGGAAAATAGGTTTGGAACTTAGGAAGTATTTGGTTACAATAAATATCACTATCTTGGCCTACATGATATTACTAGTGAATTTCTATGATCTTTTCCACTATGTTTTATTTCTACATTTTAAATTTCTTCATAATTAAAAAATATTATGAATGGGTTATCATTAAATAATGAATATGATGATAAATATTTTTTGATATTATTCATATATGGACCTATAGAGGGAGGAGATGAGAAATATAATATTACTAATAAAACTTTATAGTATAATACTTGAAATATGATTTTTCAAAAAACCTATGGTTGGCGTGTATGTAAAATTGCCCTTTAAAAAAAATTTTGGTCTCAGCTAGAGGAGTAATTCTAGGAAGTTCATTTGTACCTACCACAATAATTTATACTGTTTCAAAATGGTATTCTGTACCAGTATAATGGCAAAAAGGAAATAACACGAGTTTGGAATCAAATAGAGATACCGTTGATTCTGAGGAGTGTTAAAGTTTGTAAAATATTGTGTAGAGCAACTCTCCTGTGTTAGCTTCCTATTTGTCTGTAACACATTACCACAAACTGAACAGCTTAAAACACCTGTCCTCAATCTAATCGTTATGCAGGTCAGTAGTGAACTCAACAGAATAAGAAGTCAGTTAGGTTCTAACCGGATGTCTGGAGGCCGACAAGAAGGAAGTCATGGCCAACTATGAGAAAGTCAGAGGCCTGTCCAGACAGCATTCCAAAACAAAACCGTAAGAAACTGGATCAAACCAGACAGGTCCAAGATGGCTGACAAAGTAGGCTGGAAGCCCTAACAAGGAAGAAAAGGCACATAACCCACATTCCTAAGAAACCACACTGGTGCCAAGAAGTCTTTGTTTCAAGTAATGAATATTCCTCTTCTTAACAACTGTCAGCAAAAGACAGAGACCCACGCCCTGTTGAACAGCTCTCCCTTGAGCTTCTTCGCTCTCACATCTCAAAATTGTATTTTCACCTTAATAGACTTTCCTGCTTGTACTACTCATCAGCTGTGTTGTGTTTGTCCTTGAATTCTTTCTCCTGATGAGACCAAGACACTTCGGGGACATCACTTGAACTGGTTGGGTTGAGGCCTCAGGCCCAGAGAGCTCCCTAGTTCACCCTCCAACACAGGTATATTCTCAGGGTTTCAGAGGCCAAAATCAAAGTGCTGACAGGGCTGGCATCTTATCTGGAGGATGGAGGGAAGAATTTGAATCCAAATTCAGGTTTTTAACAAAACCCATTTCCTTGACATTCACTTCCTACAGCGGGAGGTCCTCATTTTCTTGTGGACTATTGGCAGAGGGTCACACTTTGCTTCTAGGAACAGTTCTTGGGTCCCTTCCATCTCTGCCCCTCTGTCCTTAAAAGCCAGCAATGGAATATCTTCTCATGCCAAATCTTTCTCATACTTTGAATCTCTTTAATTTTTCCTTCTGTTCCCAGCTAAAGAAAACTCCACATTTAAAGGGCTCGTGTGATTAAATTATGCTAACTTAGATAATTTTTATTTCTGCGTTTTAAAATAAATTTCTGCATTTCTCAAGTTTTCTATAATCAATATAATTTTCTTATATTTAAAAGAGAAAAATACTTGTCTTGGAATAGAATTTGGCCTTACCTTGTATAATTTTTAATTGGCCACTTAAATGAATGAAGCCATATTTTTCTTGGGTAGCAGGAGAAAATCGGAAATCCTGTGGGTACCCAGCACGTGAGCTATTGTTTAGATGCATGAAAATTTCCCACTATACACATTTTGTTGAGAGACAAACATTTTATTATTTTTTATTTTTTTTATTTTTGAGAGACAAACATTTTAGATACATAATTTCTTAGCACCTGCTGAGTCCTAACTTGGGCTCAGTTTATCAGATGTGCCTGCCCTGAATATTATATCCAAATACCTAAAAAATTTTAAACTAATGACACAGAGACAGAGTAGACATTTCACTTTGGAACACAGTATGAGCAGCAACATCTAGTCTCCAGGTAAACAGATGTAGTAATGACTCCCCAGTTTCCTTCCTAAATTATGACAGTTTTAGAAAACAATATCAAAAAATTTCTCTGGAACCAGTTCAACGAACAGTGATTTCACTACTATTGTGACTACATGCATATCAGTTTCCAAAACATCACAACTATGAACTCTTGACAAGATTTTTAAAAATTGCCTGAAGATACTGAAGAGCAAGCCAATGCTAGAAAGGAGTAAAAACCTGGAAAAGGGGATGACTCTGACAAAGTTTCCCATGTTTATGGCTTCTTCCATGAGGACAGACACAATCTGTACTATATGGGATGGCCAAACTCCAGTGGAAAATCCAAGGGTGCCTGGGTGGCTCCATGGGTTAAAACCTCTGCTGTTGGCTCAGGTCATGATCCCAGGGTCCTGGGATCCAGGCCCGGATTCGGATTCGGGCTCTCTGCTCAGCAGGGAGCCTGCTTCCCCCCCCCCCCCGCCTACTTGTGATCTCTGTCAAATAAATAAATAAGATCTTAAAAAAAAAGAAAAAGAAAATCCACACTGTTTCTGGCCTGAAGAACTAGAAGATAGGGCTTAGGGTGATCATAGCCATTCTAGTGAAGGGTAGAAACTCTGGGAAAGCAGAGAGGACAAGATGGTAAGACCTAAAATATGTCAAACTCAAGAAGAAATAGATTTCCCAGTGTCAAAAGAAAATTCAGAAAGCTTTTCCCAAAAGACTAACAAAGTTTCCAAGAATACATACATGGATAGAGAGGGAGATTGTGAATATTTAATTAACTTTCCTAAAACCAGAGAAAGTGATATAAATGAGTACAAAAATTCAAAAGCTAGCTTTAACTTTTTGTCTTCTCTCTCCTTGATTCAGAAAGTCTGATTATGTGGATCTGGATGGGGCCCAGACATTTCTACTTTAAACATATGTCCAGGTGGCTTTGATGCCTGTGGTTCTTGGATAAGGAATCTGCTGAGGATAAAATAGGTAGGAGTCACTGAGAAGAAAAGCAACTGCAAGGACCACCCCAGTCCTGGCAAAGACTGCCAGCTTTAATTTACCCATTTTCTTGGCAAATCCAAAGCACAGTCTGCATTTTAGGCTCTTAGAATGTGCAGACCTCCTATCAAGAATTTTCATACCCTTCATCTATTTTTAGTACTCAAAACAATCTGTCAGGGTGGATATCCCGAACTCTATGGTATAAATTAATAATGTGTAGTACAGAGTGCCACCTGATCAAGGAATCCAGACAGAATATATATTAAATTCAAGTCTATTTGATTGTCTCTAGGATGTCTATGCTATCCTAAGCCATTCCTGAAAACTGAGCTATTCCAATGCCGGAAAATACAGAAAAGAGTATGCAAAGACAGAGATTTCTTTTTTTTTCTTTTCCCTGCCTGGATCTTCTTTTAAAATACTCATTGTAAAAAGATGAGGAAGAATCTTTTTTTCTAAATCTAGTGTACTGTCGGGGCACCTGGGTGGCTCAGTTGGTTAAGTGTCTGCTTTTGGCTTGGGTCATGATTCTGGAGTCCTGGGATGGAGCCGCTCCCCCATGTCCATGTCCTCAGGCTCCCTGCTCAGCTGAGGGGGTGGGGTGTGGTTTGTGGGGGGTGTTCTTTTCTTGCTCTTCCCCTGATTCTTTTCTCGCTCTCACTCACTCTCTCTCCAAAAAATAAAATCTTTAAAATTTTTTAAAAAATAAATCTAGGCTCTAGTCTGTTTCAGGAGAAATTTTTCTCAACATTTAATTATACTAAACATCCTAATATGAGCATATCACTTCTTGTAATTTCAGATCTTCTTAAAGAGAAAAATTCATTTACTATCACAAATTTTACTTAAGAATGGGTTACCAAAGATTAGAATTATTTAAATGTGGCTGTAATTACTGAGTTAAAGTCTTTAATTTCAAAAGAAGAGTCACAAATGATCCGAATATTTCCATAGCTAATTTTTGCATTTTTCACTTTCTTTTCTTCCCCCGTTAATGGCAACATTTACACTTTCTTTTTCACTGAGCTCCCTGCCTCACCTGTTAGCAGCCACTCACTCTGCCCTACCTCTTCTCCTGCAATTAAAATTTGGCCTAAAAATGTCTCGGTTCTTTGTTAGTATAAAGTCAACTCTACTGAAATTTCCTCTTTAATATGAAGTAAATGCAATTAAATGCAATTTGGTAGAAGATATCCTGGATTTAGGTTTTCTTTGTCTTCACACTGAATTGCATAACACTTGTAGATGCCTACCACTGTAAAATTAGAATTCAAATTATCATTCCACAAATTTACTGTGAGAAATATTAAATATATATATGTCAAATGTTTTTGTACAATGAAATAACCTTAGCCTACCACAGAATCTCATTGTCATTGTGATATTTGATTTTAAACAATTTTGCCTATCCAAGTAGATCATAGTTGTTTATTTTATACTTGGGTAATAATCACTAGGGCTGAAATTTTATACTTTCCTATTTAGGAATGAACGTTGGAGAAGCATGCTGATTCATCAGGGTTAAACTCACGAGGTCGATGTGCCTTCGATTTTTAAAATCGCAGTCTTTTTGCCATATGAAACCCCAAATATGAAAAGTTCTTATCTCAATTATTTAGGTCTCTGAAGAGATTTTATGTCAATTCTTGGTATGATTAAATATTTGTAAAAGAAAAGAACAGACTGTCTGAAATGAATTATTCATCTCTGGCTATGTCTTTATGAATAGGTTAAATCTTCATTTTAACCTTTTTAAAGATATCCTTGCCTCCCATTTTTTAACATTAAATAAGAGTAAAAGACGTAACATGTTTATTCCTCAAATTTTAGCATGATTACAGTTTTCAAATGAAAATAATTCTCTAGTCTAGAAACATGATTACACTGTGAAAACACTCGCTTAACATTACAGTCGTTGCATTCCAAAAGTTAGCTTTATATATATATATATATATATATATATATATATATATATATATATTTTGCTGCATTCATTATAGCTATTTTAATGAATACCGTTTGAAAAAAATATAGTTCCTAGAAGATGACTTCAGGCTGCAGTATTAACTGACTGAATAACGTGTTGAATTTGTCACTGAGTTATCATATATTACTCTATGTCTAGTGAAATTATATTTCTAAGTATGTATCCATGGCTCCTAAACTAATAGGTCATTATTACAATTATGTTTACTAGTGAACTGGATTTTGTTCCTACTGTTTTGAATAGACCCCCTGTAATTAATGATTCTGCATTGGCATTAATCACATCCTCTATGAAGGAGCCTAATGAAGCCAAGGAGGTGGTATCCTTATGGTGCTAAATTATATTTTGCCTGACAGGGGATGAAATTCTCTTTTAATAATTACTAAAAAGATAGGTGATAAGAACAAAAAAATGACATATTGAAAAATAGTACTTTAATTTTAATTTAGAGAAAAATTTATTTGCAAAGAGGAAGCTTTTCCTTTTCATGTCTTTCCCCTTATTTCTTGTCAAGATATAACACAGTCTGTGGTTCCCAGTTCACAATTCAGTTTGGAAATGAAGGTAGAAATGTGGGAATATTATCCTTTTCTCATACTAAGAATCACTTATAGAACTTAACCGGATCATATCCTAATAGCAAAGGAATATTTTACTGGTTTTATATATGTGAAAATGATTTCAGAACTACAAAGCTCTGTATAAACAGGCTGGCACTCATTGTCACTTTTAAATTTTACCTCACAACTAATTAAGGCCTATTAAAAATTTTGCCAAGAAAAATGAACTAATTAAAATGGAGAGACTTCAGAAGAATGCTATTCAGAACAGGGTGAATATTGCAGATTAAGATTTCTGGAGGATAATTATAATTGGAAATTAGCAATAGTTTGTCTTTGCTTTAAAGTGAAAGAACAGAAGAGCTTCCAACTTTAAAATCAAATTAATTATAGAAGGATGGTAGAGCTATTATTCATGCCTTCTTTGTCTTATCTTCTACATCAAGTATATAATCACTCTCCCTCTCTTGCTGATCTTGCCTCCACATTCTTCAAACTGTTATGCCCAGATCGCAAGACCACCACCAAAAAGACCACCGAGAGCCAGACGTTTCGAAATGCAAAAGCAAGGCATTATTCAAGCGGGCGGGCTGCAGCTCGGACCTCGTCCTACACACCGACACAGCGGAGTCCAGGAGGAGGCCTCCAGCTGGAATTTCACAGGGATTATAAAGGCAATTTTGTGCGCAAAGAGTACATAGTCCCATGGTTACACGTATAGGCGACCTTTAAAATGATTGGCGGTTGAGGTGACTTAAGCTGTGTTGTCCGATGAGGGTTGGTCAGTTCGGAAAACTGCTGGCAGGGAGTTTTCCTTACTGGTTGTTTTTCTATCCTTTGTTAGCATATAGAGCAATAACTCCTATTGGCTCATATCCGATCCCTCATTTGCATATGGAGGAACAACTCCTATTGGCTCATGTCCAATCCCTCATTTGCATATGGAGGAACAACTCCTATTGGCTCATGTCCAATCCCTTATTTGCATATGGAGGAACCACTTTGGGATGTTCTCAGCTTAATATAAACAACAAAATGGCTGCCGCCTCTAAATGGTGTCACTTTAGCCCTTCAAAACTACCTACATGGTCCTCTTGATCAAAACAAGAACAATAGAGTTTATCACCATCATCTCTGGTCTTTAGCCACACATCCTCCTCCTAGTGACATTCCTCCCATCTTCATAGATGCTCTTTTTTCCCTGTCTTTGTCCCCAAAGTTAACTTCTGGAACATAAAACGCATCTTGTCTCTCTCCTGATTAAAAATTCAATGTCTCTTGTAATGGTTAATTCATATGTCAACTTGGCTAGGCTATAGTGCTCTGTTGTTTGATGAAATAGTTCTCTGGATATTGCTGTAAAGACATTTTTTAAACATGGGATTAATATTCAAATTAATAGACCTTGAGTAAAAAAGCCCTTTACCCTAGTAGTGTGTGTGGGTTTCATCCAATCAGTTGAAGGCCTTAAAAGCAAAGACAGATTTCATGAAGAAAAAAACAATTCTTTTCACGACCTATACGTAGAAACCGTGTCTGCCTGAGCTGTCAGTGCTCTCTCTCTCTCTCTCTATTTTGATAGGCAGATAGATAATTGATAGATGATAGCTATAGATAGATATGATAGATATAGAGACACAGTTATAGGTATGGATACCTGTATTTTTTGTTACTCTGGAGAATGCTAAATCATCAGTCTCCCCGAAACCTTCTGATAAAGTGTGTGCTTAATTCCAGGCTCCCTATGCCTGCCTTACATGCTCAGCCTCATGTCTCCAATCACTCAGCTCCCCTGTCATGTTGAATTTGTGGTATCTGGTCTCACCTTCTGGACTGCAAACATGGCCTCGGTATATTTTGCCCTATTTAATACCTGCCTACAGTCCTTTGCAATTCAACCCATGCATCACATTCTTTTCCTCTTTCATCCCCTATACCTGCAAAACTGGATTAGGAAGTTTCCACTCCTAGAACAACTTTTGGGTACCATTACAATAGCACTTTTCACATGCTAATGATAGACTTTCTAAAGGGCAAAACCGCCATATTTTCTATGCACCCGCAGTTTGTTGCAATTCTAAGCATGTATTAATTGTTGAATGAATCAATCCGTAATAAATTCATTGAATCATGTAATTCTACCAAGCAAAGTTTACTAGAAAGATTACTTATTCTCTTTCTGGTTTATATTATTCTCTTTAAAATATACTTAAAACATATACATAAAATTTTACTTTTTGAAAGGGATCTGAAGCTATTGGATTCAGAAGGAAAGGGGAGTGGTAACAGAGTGTTTTATTTTGTACATCAAATGGAACTCTGTGCCAAATGCTCAAACTAAAGAAGCAAGTAAACTAAATAAAAATAAAAGAAGCAAGTAAACTGTAATGATAAGGGTTCTTATCGTGTGTCAAGCTTTTATCTAAATACTTTGTGAACTTAAGTATAAAAACTCCATGAAGAACATGACGTTCTTACCTACAGATAAAACACAGATGGGTTTTATAGGAGAAAACCAAGACACAGAGAATTTGAGCAATTTGCCAAAGGTCCCATAGATAGAAAGGGACCCAGATGAAAAGATGACCTATAAAGTTTAAATCTAGCACCTATATGCTTAGCCACTCTATATCTTAATTCCTGAGGTACCATAATAAATATGAGTAACTATCTAGCCTTCTAGTCCTTCTAGTTCAACCATTTGTGCAATAGCCATTTTTAAATTTAGTCAATTTGAGTGATCAAATACTAGTAATTTCTAATGAATGAATATAAACTTCTGGCTATTCTCTTTCTTGTGTTTATTTATGTTTAATATGTACTTGGTCCAGACGTCTAAAGTCATGTCAAATATATTATAGCCAGAGGCAGCCTTTTTAAAAGCCAACAAAACAGGGGCGCCTGGGTGGCTCAGTGGGTTAAGCCTCTGCCTTTGGCTCAGGTCATGATCCCAGGGTCCTGGGATAGAGCCCCGCATCAGGCTCTCTCCTCAGCAGGGAGCCTGCTTCCCCCTCTCTCTCTGTCTGCCTCTCTGCCTACTTGTGATTTCTGCCTGTCAAATAAATAAATAAAATCTTAAAAAAAAAAGAAATTAGCCAGTCCTGAGTCTTACAAATCTGGAAAAATTCCTACTCCAATAATAAAGAACAAATGAAGGGTAGAAAGAAAAATATAAAATATTAAGAAAAAAAAAGAGCCAACAAAACAAAGCAAAGAAAAATAAAAACAAAGGGTTAAAAATAAACTTTTATCATGGCAGTATCCTGCTATGTGTGATTACATGGCCTATTTTGGGTGTTGCTAGAAGAGAAGAGGTGATAGTAAAAAAAAATGTTTTATACACTTTAGAATTTGTATTTGATAATGATGATACAATATGGTTATCCAGTTTTTCTTCAGAAATAGAAAGGACTTGTTCCTTAAACATTTTTAGCACTGAGTACAAGCAGATAAGGATCTCCATTTCATGTCAGCAATAATTTATGTATAGTAACTTAAGTGTTAGCTTCTATAAGAATCCATTTCCAATTACCAAGGGACAGATATGAGCAATTTGTTTGGAGATTCCTTAAAATGAATAATCTTAGGGTTGTAACAGATGTGATTATGAACTCTCTCTTTCTGTCATAGAGAGGTGGAGCAAAGAGGGATCTTCCCCCTTTTTCTTTTCTTTTCTTTTTTTAATATTTTATTTATTTATTTGACAGAGAGAGAGATCACAAGTAAATGGAGAGGCAGGCAGAGAGAGAGGAGGAAGCAGGCTCCCTGCTGAGCAGAGAGCCCTATATGGGGCTTGATCCCAGGACCCTGGGATCATGACCCGAGCCGAAGGCAGAGGCTTTAACCCACTGAGCTACCCAGGCGCCCCCCTCCTTTTTCTTAAAAGCAGGAGATAAATTTCCTATGTGAAAAATGACCTTCCTTGTCAAAACAATTCTTACCTTCTTTCTGCTGGTTATTCAGGTTACAAGCAATGGTAGGTACGTGAGAGCGCCCCCTTCAGGACTTCCGTCTTCTGCACCAAAGTAATCTGTGGCTGTGCTTTGTTTTGTAGTTTTCTGTACCTTCCCAAGGTACAATTTAAATGTGGCGATTTGCGATTGGATGATAATTTCCAGATTTGCAAAATTTTCATAGCAATTAGTACTTGTAGAATTATTACTTTTATTTTTTTTTATTTTCTTTTTCTTTTTTAATTTCAGAGAGAGAACGAGAGAAAGCATGAGCTGTGGTGAGGGACAGAGGGCAAGGGAGAGGGAGAAGCAGAGTCCTTGCTAAGAAGGGAGCCTGACACATGCTCCTGGGCTGGATCCCAGGACCTTGGACATGACCTGAACTGAAGACAAATGCTAACCGACTGAGCCACCCAGGTGCCTCAGAATTATTATTTAGAATAGTATTCGTGATAGTCAAAATATTTCTCAGATGGTAATTTTGTAAGAAGGATGTTTTGCTTTTACAAATGCAGGCCAAATGTAGGTTAGTTTAGGAAGCTGTCACCTAATATAAACTTATTAAAGAATGTCCATTATAAAACAAATAACTCCTCTGTTGCATGAACCACCTGCATTACTTCAAGCACTAAAAACATTGTCAAAACACTTGAAACACACATGTGCCAGCAGTTTTTGAACCTTCAGTGGAAAGATGGACTGACATTGAAGGTTTACTGGTTATGTGGCATCCAGTAACATCAAGCTGATTTTCTGAAACTGCCATTTCAGTATATGTGCTGCTGAAGCAAGCACTGAAACTGCCATTTCAAAAGCTAGTTTCTCAACTGAGTAAGCAGTCAAAGATATCTTTAAATTTTCCGTTTGTCTTAAATAAAGAGTTGCTACAACTCACGGCAACTTACCCATTTTTAAAGAGCCTCCCTTCCTCATCAGCCCCATGGACGTCCATGATGGTCATGCTCAGAAAATTCCAGCAACAGGATAGTGTGCACGCTGCTTAGACATGATCGAGAGCACTAGTCAGAACAAAAGGGAATAGCTAAAACTTTCAGTCCTTCAACATGAGATTATTTCATTTAGTTTGATTTTCTCTCTGTTTCAATGGCACTGTTATTAAAATTGCTGATATTTCTATATTTACAAAGCATATTTTATGTTTTAATTTTCTGTACTGACTCTTTTTTATGGTCTCTTCATTTTCATGGCTCTTGGCTATTTAGGTTTTATAGTTTTATCTTCTCAAACATAATGCTTTTTATGATGGATTTGCAAACCCTGAAATATTGTCATTACCTGTTACTAACGATCTTTTTTAAAAAAAATTTTTATATAAACATATAATGTAACCCTACCACCCTCTCCAAACACCCCTCCTCCCCAACCCCCTCAGTTTGTTTTATGACATTAAGAGTCTCTTTTGGTTTGTCTCCCTCCTGATCCCATCTTGTAACATGGGTGGGGGTTAAGGGGGTAGGAAAAGAATAAATGTTACTAACGATTTTAACAATTGATTGCTTATTGCAAACTCTTTGCAACTTCAGTAACAATTCAATGATTCTTAGATTTTGCTTATTTAAGTGAAGATTAGGAATTAACCTTATTAGTCATTCTCCACTAAGAGAAAATATGTCTATTTTAAAGAATCATGCAGCCCAAGAACAATACAGCTTGAAAATAACAGCAAGAAAATAATCACCTGAGCATGGTTCCTGATATTCTTGCTTTTAGAGTCGTATCAGTGGTGTAAGGAATCCAGTTCTGTAGTCAAGTAAGAAAATGCACATGTTTCTTGGGAAAGATGACGTATTGATTTGCTAATATTTGATACCAGTGTTTTGGTAATATGTGAAATCAAAGTGACTAATTTGATCATCTAAATGGTATTGGAAACTAGCACTTTCAGCTAAAAAACATAAAACAGGTAAGTTTAGAATGTGGCTTTCTGACTGAGATAAATTGAATAATGACCCCTAAGGAGAACCACATCCTAATCATGCAAACTGAATGTTGCCTTAAATGGCAAAAGAGACTTCACAATCATGTTTAAAATTAGGACCTGAAGATAAGGAGATTATCCTGGATTACCTGGATGGACCCTGAGTGAAATCACAAGTGTCTATAAAAAGAATGTAGAGGGGCACCTGGGTGGCTCAGTGGGTTAAAGCCTCTGCCTTCAGCTCCGGTCATGACCCCAGGGTCGTGGGATCGAGCCCCATACCGGGCTCTCTGCTCCACAGGGGAGCCTGCTTCCTCCTCTCTCTCTGCCTGCCTCTCTGCCTACTAGTGATAACTGTCAAATAAATAAATAAAATCTTAAAAAAAAAAAAAGAATGTAGAGAAAATTTGACACAAAAGAAGCAGCCAGTGTGAAGACTAAAGCAAAATGCTATAAGGCTGGCTTCCAAGGTTAAGGAAGGGTCCCACAAGCCAAGAAATGTTGCTCAAGATGCTAGAAAATGCAAGGAAATGGATTCTCCTCCAGAGCCTCCAGTGGGAACAATGCTCTGCCAAAACTTGTCTTGGACCAGTGAGACTAATTTCAGACTCCTGATCTTCAGAATGGTAAGAAAATACTCTGTGTTCTTTAAAGAACCAAGTTTGTGGTAGTTTAAATGCAGCCACTATAGGGAACTAATACAAGGACTGACTGGTCTGTTATTTTGCTTGGCATTCACACTGTGATTTGAATGAAGGCCCAGTAGTTAGAAAACCTTGTTCTTCCATGAAATACTCCTAGTAAGCATTCGAGAAGTGTCCCTCATATTGATGTTAGCAGAAATAGTAAAAATAATGTAAATGGCAAACTAAAAAAGATGGAATAACAATGACTGCAACTAGGTTGCAGAAATAATTTAGGATCTCATGAAATACGTCTTCTATTTTCTATAAATCTGAGGTGCTATATAATTTTAACTATTGTAATACAAATTCATCCTAAACTCATTAGCAAAATGGATCTCATAATATATAATTCACAAACGCGATGAAAAAATTTAAGGACACAAAATCTCCCCATATAGCCTTCACACTTAATGGATAAAAAATAAACCTTAATCTGTTTCTCTCTTCCAGTGTGCGGTCAAATGGCATGCTGGTTTCAAATATGCATGGTTGAAAGTATCAGAGCATTTTCATTTTAGCACTGATGGGTAGACCCTGGTACAATTATTGTTGAAGGCATGGGTCCCTATGCATATGAGAAGAAAGTGGGTAACATCTTGGCTACCATAAGACAAAACATGCACTTCTACCCCAGTTATAACATTAGGTACTCTGAGAAGTTCTCAGTGGTTTATTTGTCAATGTATATTATATCCAAATCCAGGTTTAAGTTGTGGCCATCATCACAAGTCCATGGGACCTAAGGAGCATATGTTTTACAAATGGCGATATGAATGATCCACAATTGTGCCTAAGAACATCGTGGCAACAGAAACTAAACAACAAAGTGATCCAGAAGAATGCTTGGACTCTCTCTAGTGCATGAAATGAAACTTCCTGAAAAAGCCTTGTCAATCTTTTCTAAAATGGAGTGATAACATTTATTAAAAATTAACTAAAAAAAAAATGCTTTGATACATTACCGATTTAACCAGGTGATTTTTGAAGCCTTATCATGAATGAGAAGATTCAGACTATCAGAGAAATCAAAAGTGAGATTTGGAATGCAGTACCCATTAGATACACAGTAAATGAATTTTGATAGAGTGAATACATGGATGTGTGCCAGAACAGTAAGTAAGGATGTCATCCAACATGCTGTCAAAGTTAAGTCTTTTGTTTTGAAGGTATAAGCAACAACAACAAAAAAATACTTTGCAGCTTAAAAAGAAAAAAGGATCAGTGATGGGAGCACCATGGAAAATGCATTAGTTAAGCTTTAGTTTCATTATTTATATCAATGCATTATTACTGTTTTGGATGTTTACCAAGTATATTAATTTCTTAGAGCCATGATCCTTCCGAAGGCTCTAAGGAAAATATGCCCAATGCCTCTTTCTAGCTTCTGGAAGTTCCTGGCAATTCTTGGCACCCCTCACTTTGTCCCTTCATCTTCTGCCACTGCTGTCACTTTGCCTATTTCCCTCTGTGTCCGTGTCTTTGAGTCTGAATTTTTTTTCTTATAAGGACGCCAGTCACTTAACTAGTTAATCTTAACTAACTCCATCTGCAAAGAGCCTATTTCCAAATAAGGTCACTTTCACAGGTCCTGAGTGGACATGACTATGGTGTGGGAGGCACACCAGGCAACCAGTACCCCTGAAAATACAAAATGGTTCCCAACTAGACACTCTTACCAAAGATCATTTTAGGAGTGTTTCCTTGCTGGTAGTGTTTCTTCACAGCATAAAGTAGGTATGTTTTTAAATTGTTGAAGTTGTTTCTCTGTTTAAATGCTTTCTCTGGTTAAATGCTTTCTTCTCTTAATTCAAATAAAGTTTATTAATCACAAGTAAATTGAAGATCTATGACTCATTAATTTTCAAGTTACTGGTTATAAAAGGATTTTATGAGACTGAACTCAGGACTAAAAGGATTTTATATAGTTTTTCTGGTGTCTTTCTGCTGACTGTTAGACAATAACTAATTTCTTCCCTCTTTAGTAAATGTATGATTTTGTTCAAACTGCAATCTCATTTTTCCCCCACACCTTTTTAATACTACAGCACTTTCAAATGATGTATTTTTTTTCTTTTGCATTGATCCATCTCTAAAATTATGGTACTTTCAGAGTGCTACCCACCGTGCCTCCTACTTCAGTCCTGCATTTTCTTTGGCTGATAATGGGTATGCAATTGGAAATGACTTTTTATTTTTTAACATTTGAAGCTATCATCTCTTATTACTATTGCTTTTTTCTCATTCCATTTCTAGAGAGAGGGAGCTGAGACGTAGTAACCTTCCAAGCACAAAATTATTTTTACTGATTTTAGTAAAATGATAGAAGTCATACTTAGAAAAACTCATATTCTGTCTGTGGCATTTTTAATGAAATGTTCAATAGGAATATATTAAATTCCTTGGAGAAATGTAAAGGCTTTTGAAACTATAAATGATCTTAAACTAAAATTCTAATTCATTACTATCTTATGAGAATAAAACACATATTTTTATTTTAGGTATATTTATATATACTTAATAGTTATTTTAATTTTTAAAAAGTGTCTTACAATGGTAAATATAAAACCATATAGGAAAAGAGCTTACTTACCTGTATGTATATAATAGGATGACTGTTTATGTCCAGATTACATAGTACAACCATATAAAGTAAAGGGAAAATTGAAATTGTTGTTTGAAGTCAAGGTTTTGTTTTTTTTTTTCTAGTTCATCTTACTAAAATATCTTTAAAGTGGAATTTGTGATTCACTGAGTTTAACCTAGCCTTGATGTAGAAAGTCATCCCAGTCACAGGAAAGGGTTGCTGAGATATCTAAATAGAGCCCTTTGGTTTTCCCATCTCCGTGGTTATGTCTTTAGGCCTCCTGGTCCATGAGTGCTCTGCTGGTATCTGATAATAGATTTTGCAATTAATGAGCATAGGTCTGCCCTTTGAGCTCCGGCAGCCTTCTACTTGCATTATGGCTTGAAGTTTGGCTATAACCCGCATTAGGGCTCTGACTCAGGATGTTATAGGTCCATCTGTCCTCTCTCTGTAGTGATCCGTTCAGGCACAATTACCAGCCAGAGCCTATAGCTCATTAATATATTACTCTTAAAGTTAGGCATGAACTTCTGCGTGTAGTCCAGAGCACAAAGTTCTCTTGGTAGCTAAATTCCACACTTCTGCCAACCAGTGCTGTGTCACATAGTATACATTAACCAGATCAACTCACGAGGCCTTGTATTTACAGAGTTTACATGGGAAAGATCTGTCCTAGGTCTCTTTCATACTTGGTCTGTTTATGAAGCCACACCCCAGGTTGTCATGAGAGGGAACTGGAAAATGCTGGAGCCTTAACACTGGTCGAGAAGCCTCCATTAGAAATGCTTAGGGCTAGATGTTGCCAGAATTCACAACTTAGATGTTTTAGAAACGTAATCATGTACATATACTATATATTTCATTATATGTTCAATGAGATCTGAGGCAGTACTCCCAATGAAACACACTCTTTCTCTCTGTGTGTGCTCGTGTATTTGTATCTATAAATACACATCCATAGTAAGTATGAACAACACAGATATTGCCTTCCATCAGCTCAAGTCAGCTTCTGCCCTACAGTAGAAATAGGATAAATAACCTAGACCACCAGGATAGACCCTGATAGGCTAAGAATACCAAGCATATGCCTGTCTCCTGGGAGGCAAAACACATTTAGAAAGCCCCTTTCTCATGACAATTCTCAACTTCCATGCATTTCCTTATTCAAAAAAAAGCCCAAACCCACTCCCTATTGCCTTGAGTCACTAAGTACCCTGATTCAACCTTGGATGAGGCAGGCTGCAAAGAAACATGGTGTAACAGGGCAATTAAACATGAGCATTTTAATATTCATGAATTATCATAGAGACTGCAATAAGTCAGGGTGAAGCCAGGATTCATACTCCTATTTCTCTGGTTACAGAGCCCACACTCAATCACTATATTGTCTCTCAACTGTCTTCGACCCTTAGTGTGTGCCGACATCTGTTAAAAATCTTCACAATTGCTAAATAATTTAATCTCGCAATAACTTTGGAAAGCGTGTCGTTCATGTGCCACAAAACAGGACATTAATTGACCAAGTTCATATGGACAGTAAGTGGGAGAATCAGGATTTGAATTCAGGTAACCAACAACTTCTCTCTGCCATTTCTCATAAAGAGAATCGAGACTGTAGTTACAATTCCTTTAGAAAGGATTCTACCCAAAAAACAACTCATGGATTGAAAACCTTACATTTGCAGCATGCTAAATAGAAACCACTAATTTTTTGTTGCTGTTTGTGTTATTTTTTGTCTATATTTTAAGGAAAATGGAAGTTCCAGTCTACCTTTGTCATCATGCCATGTGGTGAGTTTAAGGAGGTTAATGAAGAACTAAAGAATTAAGCAAAATGCACTAAGGGCTCAGTGCCAAAGGAAATGAAATAAGGTACTCAGATCTCTTCACCTCAGATAATCACTGCTGGTGTTTAAGAAACTCTCTGAAATCTTTCTTGGCCTAAACATTGTTAGACACTGTCCAAACATGACCTTGTGTCTCAAAAAGAGAACCATACAGGAAAAATTAGAGCTGGTTTCTAGCATCAATTTCATCATTTATTAACTCTGTGCATTTATACAAAATGTTCCCTAAATCTCTAAAATCGGTATAAACATATAAAACTCATGAGGTATTTATGAAAATTAAATAAATCAATGATAAATTACATTGAAAAATATAATACATATATTTAATATATAATTATATGTATATAACATAATATGTTTATATATAAAGAATTTGTTTAACCAGTTCATAACTACCAAATTTAAATTTAATATAGATAAAAATCATCACTAGATGCCAAAACCCTTGGATTAGTTAGGATACAAGATATTCACTCCACTGATTACTTAATAACTGCAAAGGGGAAAAAAAGAAATTTTGCAAAGGAGAAATCTGGTAATGCTACCTTTAAAAATGTTATCAAAAACTTAGTATTACCAAAAATGAAATAAATTGATTTTTTACTAAGAAGGACAGAGTATCATCTATGGAATATTCTTGGGGGAAAATTATTCTAAATAGGAGGAAACAATCAGACAATTTCAAATAAAGATAATTCTACAGACCAAACTATCTAGGCCTCTTAATATAAGGGAAAAAAATCTATAGAATGACTCAAGAAGCCTAAGAGACTTGATAAACATTAAGTGTGATTTTTTTTAAGATTTATTTATTTATCTGAGAGAGAGAGAGAGCACATGGGGGGCAGGGGAAAGGCAGAGGGAGAGAGAAACCCCAAGCAGACTCCATGCTGAGTGTAGAGCCTGAGATGGAGCTCAATCCCACAACCCCGAAATTATGGGTGAGCGGAAAACAGGAGTCAGGTGCTCAACCAACTGCACAATCCAATCACCGCAAACATATGTATGATTTTTGACTGGCTTTTGGATTTAGAAAAATAAAGACAAAATTGGGCAATAGGAAAAACAGAGATGCAGATTGTAGGTGTTAGATTATATTATAATAGCAAATTTCAATTTCTTAAAACTGGTAAAAGTATACTCCTTATGCAGGAGTATACCTTTGTTCTCAGAAGATACATGATGCAAGAGCTAGGTTGAAATGGTTAAGTTTTAAAAAAAAGAAAAAAGGCTGTGCATGTGTGTGTGTGTGTGTGTGTGTGTGTGTGTGTGTGTAAAAGAGAGAAAAGAGGAGAGGGAAAAAGAGTAAGACAGAGAAGAAATAAGAGAAATAAACAGAAAAAGGCAAAGATGGCAAATGTTAACAACTGGTAATTCTAGTTAAAGGAGGACTACAAGGTTGTTTATTAATCTATTTTTTAAGACTTTATTTTTTTTTTATTTGACAGAGTAAGACTTTATTTTTTTAAAAGCAGTTGTAAGTTCACAGCAAAATTAAATACAAGGAATGGAGATTTTCCATATGCACATGACTTTCCCCCAACATATGTGAAACTTCCTCCATTTTCAGCATTGCCCACCAGGGCAGTTCATTTGTTACAATTAGTGAACTTACACATTAACACATCACAATTACACTACGTCCATGCTACACATTACTATTCACTCTTGGTGTTGCACATTCTATGTGTTTGGACAAATGTATAACAACATGTATCCATCATTATAGTATCATACAGAATATTTTCAATGCCCTAAATATCCTCTGTGGCTTGTCTCTTCACTCCTCCCCCTCCCCAATCCCTGGCAATCATTGATCTTTTTACTATACCCGTAGAAATTTGCCTTTTTAGAACGTCATATAACTGGACATGTAACAGTATGTAGCCTTTTCAGATCAGCTTCTTTCAGTTAGTAATATGCATTTCAGCTTCCTCCAGGTCTTTTTAGAGCTTTATAGTTCATTTCTTTCTAGCACTGAATAATTCTGTGTTGTCTGGATGGACCACAGTTTATGTATCTACTCACCTACCGAAGGTCATCTTGGTGGCTTCCAAACATTAACGATTATGAATATAATTACTAAAAACATCTCTGTGTAGGTTTTTATATGGACATGTGTTTTCAACTACTTTGGGTAAATACTAAAGAGCACAATTGCTGGATCATATGGTAAGGGTGTGTTTAGTTTTATAAGACACTATAATTGGGGAGAAATTTTTAATTTTAATGAAGACCAGCCTACCTTTTTTTTTTTTTTTCATGAATTGCGCCTCTGTTGTGGTATCTAAAAAGTCATTCCCATACCCAAGGTCATCCCGGTTTTCTCCTATGTTAGAGTCTAGAAGTTTTATCGTTTTGCATTTCACATTTGGGTCTATGATCCACCCTTATGGTGTAAGTTCTGTGCCTAGATTCATGTTTTGTTTGTTTGTTTTGCCTGTGGATATCCAGTTGTTCCAGCATCATATGTTAAAAAATATACTCTTCTTTTGGTTGGATAAAATTTGTTCCAGATATAAAAGTAATAGTAAATAATCAATGTTTATCTGTGGTTTGCTTGTGATTTGGTGGAAAGATTTCTGTCAGTTAGGAAACAGATTCTACTCTGCTACTAAGGGTGTAAACTTGCTGTTTAAAGTTCCTTTCAGTTTCTGTATTGGTAATGGATAGATAACCTGCAGAGTTTTTTATCTCTAAAATTATGTGAACATGAGGGTCACTCAGTCAGTTATGATTTTGGCTCAGGTCATGACCTCAGGGTCCTGAGAACAAGCCCCACATCAGGCTCCACACTCAGTATGGAGTCTGCTAAAATTTCTGTCTCCATTTTATTCTGGTCATTCCCCATCTATTTCTCAAATAAATACATCTCTAAAAAACAAAATTCTGTGAACATGAAATATTAGATTTTAATTGATTCATACAAGTACTAGGAGAAGAGTCCACTAAGGGAAACGTAAAATGTTTAGGATGGTATCTTCGAGTCAATGAAACATATTTTAGGAAAAATAAAGGAAAAGGAAAAGGAAAAGCCCTTGATGTAAAGATGAGTCACTTTCCCTCTACTTCTGCCTGTGTCCAGCATTTTCCTATTTTATTTTAGTGTATTTTCTTAATATTCTAATTAAAAATTATCTGAACAATGGCAATTTTCATGAAACATTTTTTCAATACAGAGCTGTTCACTTAGCATAAAGATGAAATAAAAATCACCAGTATTGTTATTGCTTATAAGAGAGAAGTAAGTTGGACAACAACTCCATATGTCTATGTGAAGTATTCAGGTAATTAACAGAATTTTGAGGTTCATAAAAAATCTCTATACCCAACAGACCTTCATGACACCACATAATAAATTGATTTTTAATGTAGTGTAGTGATTAGTCTCAGCGACTAAAGATTACTGACTATAATTAGTTTTGTTGACTTAGAAAAAATATTATCTATGGTGATTAATGATACTGTAACTATGTATGTGCAAGTCAATAATTAAATTACATTCAAGGCATAGAGGAATTTTATGCTATTTTATTTCTGCATCATATATTTATTGTTCTTATCTCAGAATTCTACAGTGATGTTTTGGCCACTCTAATTTTATTTCCATGAACTTATATAAAATTTTATTGGCTGTTAACTAGTTGGGATGTTTCAAATCTGATGTGTAATGCTGCTTTATAGATACATTTCTAATAGAATATTTCCACATGATTATTCCAATTAAAGGATATTTTACAAAATATTTCTACTGCAAACAATCTTTTTATCCCTGAGACTGTGGCTATGTCAATGCTAATTGAATAAACTAATGACTTGATAAGTCTAATTAATTACCTTGATGCATGTAATAGAAACCTCTACAAAATATAGAAAAGCATACAATTTATTATCTTGTCAAATTTACATTCCAGATGCTGAAATGATAAGCCTAGTGTGTTACATTTCTAAATTCATATGTAAACAGTTTGTATATTTATTCCTTATATAATATTCCTTCATTAAAGAATCTATACTCAGGATACAATGATTCAATTATGATATTCCAAAATATAGACACAATCCTGTCTTCTCCTTTTCAGATTTCTTTTCCTATGCCTTCCCTTAAAGTCTAGGAATAGTATTATGCAAATTTCGCATAGCATTATAGCCCTCACTGACCTCCCTCCACATATGTTTCCATCTAATCCTAGAGTACATGCGAAGCTCACCTCACAATAGACCCTCATTAGTCTCCAATCATCTGTGCACTTTCAAGTTCTACTGCCTTTACCTATGCTGAGTTTGGTAGTAATATGGGTCAACAGGGTCATATGTGTTCTACTTCACCTTCTTTTCCAAGAAAATTGTAACTGTATTTTTCTTCTTTCTTTGAAGAGTGATGTGGACATATGACTTACCTGGACCAGTTAAACATAAGCAGAAGTCTCTCAATTCCAGAAGGGAGCGGTAAAGAGCTAGTGAATTAATCACTATGCACTCTTTTTCTTCCATGAGGATCATAGAAGCATGTGTTGATGTAAGTCTCTGAGCCTAGGCTCCCTAGTGTCTACAATGGGCAGAGCTTCTGTATCAGTCAGGCTTCTAGGAGGACATAAAATTCAGCTCACTTGATTCAAATGGAGATGATTCCATAAAACAGAGAAGTGGACAAAGTTAAAAGACATCACAATAAATGTTGGGTCCCCCAGAAATGAAGGTGAGGGAGAGAGCACTCCAGGTAGAGGAAGTAGCACATGCAAATGCAGGAGTGGGGCTAAACATGAGTTTTCCAGCAACTAAAAAAAGCAACATAGGCCTAAACTACTACAGATACTAAGAGGGAGATAATTATGAAATGATAATGAAAAAGTAGTACTAACACTATGGTAAATTGATGTCTAATTGAGTGAAAGATACTGCTCAAAGTACCCGATGTGTATTAGCTTATTCCCTTTTTAAAACAATTATATGAACTCAGTACTACTAACAACTCATCTGAGAACTGAGGCTCAGCAAATAAAACATCTTGCCTGTACCTATAGCTAAAGTGTGAAAGAGGTTAGACTTGAATTCAGGGAGTGTGGCTCCACAGCTCTTGTTTATAACTATACTAGCCATGCTCAGATGAATTATCTTTCTCTTAAGAGAAAGAAGAATCCATTAAAGGGTTTTTTGGGGTTTTCTTTTTTTTTTTTTAATTTTATTTATTTATTTGACAGAGAGAGATCACAAGTAGGCAGAGAGGCAGGCAGAGAGAGTGAGGGAAGCAGGCTGCCCACTGAGCAGAGAGCTCAATGCAGGGCTCGATCCCAGGACCCTGAGATCATGACCTGGGCTGAAGGCAGAGGCTTTAACCCACTGAGCCACCCAGGCACCCCCATTAAAGGGTTTTAAAAAGCAACCAGAACAGATGTGATTCCTGAAATGGCTATCCTTTTTGTATTGTGGAGAACTGACTAGAAGGCAGAAAGTACATATTAGTGAGACTAAGTACTAGAGATCTGTATTTGTACAAACAAGAGATAGTGGTGTTCAGCTCAGAGTGATAGTGGTATTGATGTAGAAAAATATTCATGACTTTGAGAGATATTTAGGAAGTGAACTTGTAAAATCTCAATTATGAATTGTATATGGGAGGTAGTGGGTGGAGCATTAAGCACAATTGTCTTACACAACCTGATTCCACCATGGGGTCATTCATTAAAATGGGATTAGTGAAGGAGAAAAAGGAGGAGATGATGTTTGGTTTAAGACTGGTTGACTTTGGGGCGCCTGGGTGGCCCAGTTGGTTAAGCAGCTGCCTTCAACTCAGGTCATGATCCTGGAGTCCCGGGATCGAGTCCCACATCAGGCTCCCAGCTCCACAGGGAGTCTGCTTCTCCCTCTGACCTTCTAGCCTCTCATGCTCTCTCTCACTGTCTCTCTCTCAAATAAATAAATTAATTAATCTTAAAAAAAAAAAAAAGACTGGTTGACTTTGAGTAGACTTTCATTTATCCGTATGTAGATACTGATGAAGCAATTGGTCGTGATGTCTGAGTCTCACTAGAGCTATGACTTCAGAAACTATTTTCTAGGGATGGCATTTAAAGCAGTAAGCTTGGATCAGATTGCCAGGAGAGAGAATGTGGCATGAAAAAAGTGTAGTCTAGGGCCAGTTCTTATTTGTTCTGACATTTAACATCTAGTGAGAAGAGTTAAGGATTTAGCAAAGGAGAAGTAAATCCCCAGCAAAGAAAAATATGGGAAAAAAGACTACAAATAGTATAAAGAAGAATACAAAGATAAACATAACCAGATGCTTAATAATGGAAAGTAGAACAGAGAGCTCTCAGTGAAACAAAGAGAAGGTTGTTTGAAAAGATATGCCCAGGGTGTTGAAAGTTGCTAATAGCTCAAGCAGTCAGAAAAATAAATCAACTGTTCTTGGTGTCAGATAGTACCCCAGAAAGCAGTTATTCCAAACTTATTGTTGTTAGTATGTGAAGTGGAGATCCAAACAAACTGAAGGATATGAAATATACATATATGTATACATATATATACCATACATTTATATGAAAATATAAATGTATCTTTTTTACCATGGTATACTTAGTATCCATCATTATTTTCTCATTTAATTATCTAGAATAGTTCAAGTGCTTTATATATTCAAATCAGGAGAAATATGCTTTCATCTATCAGAGAAATTTATCCAACATTTGTGGAAAAGGCAAAGGAGATGTGGTATGTCCTTTCAACATCATGCAGGGGCATTGTATAAAGCAATCATCCAAAAATCGTTTAATTCTCTAGGAGAATGTACCTGAGTTAGACTTTGTTTTTACTAT
This sequence comes from Taxidea taxus jeffersonii, assembly GCA_003697995.1. Lineage (NCBI taxonomy): Eukaryota > Metazoa > Chordata > Mammalia > Carnivora > Mustelidae > Taxidea > Taxidea taxus. Next base: position 56,735 of record RCUC01126021.1, read on the forward strand.
CTGATTGGCATCTGGACACTAGAAAGTCATATCTTAGCTTACAGGTTTTTCACCAGTTTAAAAAAAAAAAGGATAAACCCAAATTTCATGGTCTCATTGATGAATAGGACATTAACCAGTGTCATATTCAGCCTTGTATTTTTAATATTTCTTATTCTACTATTTTAAAATACCTATAACAACTCTTCAAATGTTCTTTGAACTAGCTTTAGTATCTCTCTGGTCTCCTCAATAATGAAATACTTTTTCTGCTTGACTTATTTCACTCAGCATAATCTCCTCCAGCCCCATCCATGTTGATGCAAAAGTTGGGTATTCATCCTTTCTGATGGCTGAGTAATATTCCATTGTATATATGGACCATATATTCTTTATCCATTCTAATTATCATATGGTTTCACTTACTTGTGAAACATAAGGAATAACATGGAGGACATTAGGAGAAGGAAAGGAAAAGTGAATGAGGCAAAAATCAGAGGGGGAGATGAGCCATGAGAGACTGTGGACTCAAAGAAACAAACTGAGGGTTTTAGAGGGTAAGGGGGTGGGGGGATGCGTAAGCCTGTGGTGGGTATTAAGGAGGGCACATACTGCATGGAACACTGGGTGTTACACGTAAATAATGAATCTTGGAACACTACATCAAAACTAATGATGTATTCTATGGTGACTAACGTAAGACAATAAAAAATGTGAAAAAAATAATGAAATAGGGGTGCCTGGGTGGCTCAGTGGGTTAAGCCTCTGCCTTTGGCTCAGGTCATGATCTCAGGGTCCTGGGATTGAGCCCCGAATCAGGCTCTCTGCTCAGCAGGGAGCCTGCTTCCCTCTCTCTCTGCCTGCTTCTCTGCCTACTTGTGATCTCTCTCTCTCTGTCAAGTAAATAAAATCTTTAAAAACATAAATAAAAACAATGAAATAATTTTTAGAAACATTTATTTTGTGTTTATAAGAGTAATTTATTGGGGTGCCAGGGTGGCTCAGTGGGTTGAAGCCTCTGCCGTCAGCTCAGGTCATGATCTTAAGGTCCTGGGATTGAGCCATGCATCAGGCTCTGTGCTCAGCAGAGAGCCTGCTTCCCTGCTCTCTCTCTCTGCCTGCCTTTCTGCTACTTGTGATCTCTGTCAAATAAATAAACAAAATCTTAAAAAAAAAAAAGTAATTTATTTTTGCCAGTTATACTTTGGCATAATCAATTGGTTTACTAGATTAAATCACCTGAATGGGAAGAAATCAGAGAGTGAGACAAAACCATGAGAGACTGTGAACTCTGGAAAACAAACTGAGGGTTATAGAAGGGAGGAGCTGGGGGAATGGGGTAGCTGGGTGATGGGTATTAAGGAGAGCATGTTGTGATGAGCACAGGGTGTTATACACAACTAATGAATCATTGAACATCACATCAAAAACTGATGATGTTCTATATATTGGCTAACTGAACATAAAAAATAATCACATTTTCCTATGGTAAATGGTCCAGTGGTAGCCTGAAAACTATTGGTTCACTACAGATTATGTGATAAAATATAACACTAGTAGCTTACCTGAATATATTACTCTTTAGCAGTTATATTTTATTATGCATAGTATGGTATCAAAATTCAACTATCTCAGTTCTCAATTTCCATCTCAGTTTAGGCTGAGACTCGAGCACAGTAGTCGCAAACTCTTTCCATATGCCAAATTGAATTATGAGCCCACTATTTAAAATAGAATAGAAAGCAAGATTGTTCTGTTGTTGTTTGTTTTTAATCATAAGCTTCTTGACTACATAAAGACAATGAAAGTGTCAGGATTTAGAGATTAAAAAAAGACTTTTAGAGAGTTTTTTATGTGCTGTGATCTCCAATCACAATCCCCAAGGGAAGAGTGGGAGGCACTTCCTACTTCAAACAATGTGAAAAGATAGAGTGTCTACAAAGACCACTCAGATAACCTAATATGGCTCCCCTCCCTTGAGCTTGAAGAGCACAGTATATCCTTGTCTGACTCATCTCCTCCTAAAGAACAATAGGCTGGGTCACTAGCTGTTATCAGAGCAAATCAAGGATAGAGATCTCTTAGTTGAAACTGGCCATCTCTTGAGAACTGACAATACCCAATTTCTTCACACTGTCAGTTTTAAGACCAGAGACTTCAAATGATTAGAGTTACATGAATACTATAAGAATTCTCTCTGAAAGCCTCACAACCAAGTGATATGTTGCAATGAAAACAAGGCTGATACTAAATTCTACCACACTCAAAAAGAGCCATTTACGAACAGACTCTAGACAGTCATGTCACCTGTTACTGTAGCAATATTCAGTTCTGTTTTTAAAAAGATCTTATTTATTTGACAGAGAGAGAGACCACAAGTAGGCAGAGAGGCAGGCAGAGGGAGAGGGGGGGATTCAGGCTCCCTGCTCTATCCCAAGACCCTGAGATCACGACCTGAGCTGAAGGCAGAGGCTTAACCCACTGAGCCACCCAGGTGCCCCACAATATTCACTTCTACATCTAGTACATTCTCATTTTGTAAGATAACAAATTCCCTCATAAAATGGTGGTACATCGGACTGAATACAGACCTAGATCAAGACCCCTACTTGGGAAGATGTTAGTCTGGGAGCTTCCTAGAGCTCCCAAGGCCAAATGCCTGTACAATTTTACTAGTCAATAAACATATATCAATAAGTATGCATTCAACATTCAACAACTATATATTTTTCTAAATTCCCTTATGCTGATTTACAAATCGTCTAACACTGATGGAGATAATGGTAGTTCAACTGTTTTTAAATGAAGTCTACCTCTGACTTAAAATTATATGGGTTCTTTATTTCTCTCAGTAGAAACAGAAAAAAGTTCTCAATTTTCAAATGCTAACACACTATCCCTGGAGTATTCCCGATTAAAGTATTTCAGGTGTTGACCAAGTACTTACAGGGTATAATACAAATACAAATTACATTAATTCACATCCAGGATACTGAACTACTTTTAAATAAATAACTCACAACATAAACCTGAAGTTTTATATGTATTCCTGAAAACAGACCATTTGCATAGCACAAGATGTAATCAGCGGCCCAAAGTAACCAGCTAGAATAAAGTTGTTCTTGGTTCTCCTCAAGAGAACCACAGGTGAAACTCTCCTCACACACCATGAGAGAAAGTGTCAGATTTAAACAGCCACCAGGCATGTACCTCATAACCAATCAGGTATGAACTTCCATGCCATACTACAACACTCAGCGTGGATCAAAAATGTGTTGCTTGATGGGGAGGGGTATCTCAATTTTAAATGAAGTTCCTAATGTTTAAATTAATACAGTGGGTTGAACAAAACAATTACCAAGCTGAGAATGTGTGTGGAAAACTGGGAGTTACTTGAGGATTTTCATTATCTAAAAGTGACCAGGACAGGCATAGGATATGCCCTACTTTCACCCAAGATAAACGAAGGCAAAATGAATCTCACAGCAAGGGGCGGGATGGACAGAGGAGGATAAAAATAAGGTTCCTTTATATTTCTACTCAATGAGTCCCATTCTTTCAATGTGATTCCTGTTCCAAATTTCTACAGACAAATAGCATGAAGAGCTCAGGAACAGAGTTAAATGCTCAAGCTCCATCAGGCAGCACCACAAAAAGTCCCTCTCAACATTCTAAAACTTTTCAGATGGAATGTGCAAAAATTCATATAGGCCACAATCAAGAGAGAAAAAGCATCAGATACCTGGTGATCCCATCCTATCACCCGAATGGCTAAGGAGAGAAGTTGCCTTAAATACAAGGTATCTGGGGCAGAGCTCTAGCCGCAGCAGGGTGCTTCTGAACCATCAGCACTCTGCATCCAGGACCAAGATTGGTGGCAGTGGTGACCTGCGTCTAGCAGGAAACTTGGAGGTCATGTCCAGAAAACAGTCATTTTCTTTACATCCCAGTTGCTACCAGAAATTTTGAAGAGAGTTTTCCCCCGCCAGAGTTTCACATGAAAGGGACTGTCCTAGAGTCTTACTCAGTTAAAAAGATGCCATATCTTTATGGACCTCAGTCATGGAAGTCCCATATCTGATTTGCCCTTTGGTCCATAAACAGTCAGCTTCAAATACATGTCTGGAGCTCATGTTTATTCGTTAGCTGTCTTTACATTTTTCCCTCCCGCCATGTCATTGGCAGCCCGACTTCATCTTCGCAGAATGCTGCCAGAGTGGAGCCCCAGAGAGCTTCATCCCTGGCTCAGTTCTGGGCAGAAGAGGATAGAAAATGCTTTTTAAAAATCTCCATAGGAATAATTGCTTCATTCAGATTCTTCAGAGTGGAACATCTTTGAAACAAGCTTTTTATTTTTTTTAATTACTCAGTCTTTCACAGCATAACTACTGAGTTAATCCTTTTCCAATAAGAGTAGGAAAAAGAAAGAAAGATAAGGTAAATGAGGGAAACGGAAGATACCATGTTGCTTCATCTGTTTTAGGACACTGTATCTGTAGTTGTTCAAAATTTCAGAATTCAAATAATGTATCAACGGATTGGCTAAATGATGTCAATCAATATGCCTGCCACTAGTGATCTATTACGTATAGGTTTTCTCTGGGATATAGTTCTTCTGTAACAATCTCTAAGTGCTTTTGGCTTAAAGGAATAATATATTCCAGAAAAAGTATAACTGAAGAAAGGATTTTGATTGGGCAGAAGTTCAACTAATGTCATAATTTCTATACATTATTAATTACCATTTCTGCTTGCCGCAGCTCTAAACTTTTGCTATTTAACTTTATTATGCTCATTTATCATGTATATTTCTCCAAGAAATTTTTAATCATGCCAATACATTTACAATACAAAATTTCAATATAGAAATTTTTTCAACTAATTTTGGAATAAATAAATCATTCATGAAATACGATACTAGCTACAAGAACTTGTTTTTACCATCTTCAGTGGTTCTTCTGTTCACATACATAGAACTACCTAGGGTGACCTGATACCCCATGGAGCTAAGAGCCACCACCGCATTCTAGACAAGGAATGGGTGGCTGGGAAGGGTCACAGGTGACAAGGTATGATGCTCAGGTGTTCACACTTCTTCCCAAGAGCTAAAGAACTGTTTGCCAGAGGTAACATGTCGGAGCTGTCAAATGCCAATATGACATTGTCATAAACCACTGGTATCACTTAAAAAATCGCTACTGCTCTCAATAACTGAACTGCTCTCAATTAACTGAATCTCACTGTGCTTTCTCACTTTGATATTGTTGATTAACCTGTGATAAATCCAAAATGTCACAATCAGTGGAGAAGCATATTTTTGGTTAGGTGAACCAAGTTATAACCAGATCTAAATGGACTATACACTGTTGTAGGGGGGATAACTATCAGTAATAAATGAGCTCTAAATGCACACAGTTTTCTCGGAGATCAATTCATGGAAAAAATGAAACATGTCAATAATTAAACAAAAGTCAACATAGTGCCTAAACATTGCATCTTCAATTAAAATTACTATAGAGTCTAGCTTCCCTTCAGAATAAAGGGTTAATTAAGTTTCCTTGAAACTTGAAAGTTTCCATCTCAACAAAAGCAAAAATAAACAAGGATTGAAACCAGAACTGGAATGAGCTTTTCCAGGAATTTGTAACAAATGAAGTGTGTTTGTGTGTGTGTGTGTGTGTGTGTGTGTGAATGTAAGTATAGTTAAAATATGTTGAAGAAGGAAGAAAGATCAGTGACCTCCCTGCTTTTCTTTCTGAAAAAAATATAGTTAGGAAGTTCTGAAGATTCTGAACTTAAGAAATATATTGATCGAATGAACTAATAAAACTTCCAGCTATAGGAAATGTAATTTTTAGAAACTGCTTAACAGGAAAATAACATACAGGTAAATACTTGCAAAAAATAGAGAGAGTCAATCTTGAGGATTTGTAATCATGAGATTTTTTCCATGAAGACTTTGAGCTGCTGATAGGGGGCTTGTATTGGCCATAAAGTAAAACAAGTAAGTACTTGTATTAAAACTTGAGAGAAAAATCACTTTTTCTTATAGCCTAGTAAATTGAAATCAATACTCTGCTTGTCTCGTAGTCCAGATATTTTTATCAATTTATCTGCAATTACCAAAGAAATATCATGCAGAGGTAATTATGTGCTGTCCCCACTTTTTGAAAAGTAATATTTTGCCAAATAGTGCTTGGCTATATGTATGGGCCCAGTACAAATTCATAGGGAATCTGGAGAAACTGCAGAGGGAAATGTGCCCTACTTTACAATTTCATTTCCAAGTTCTGTAGAGTTAACCACCTAACTGCTAGTTATAAAACAGTTATGTGCATCTATTGGCCTGACTTTTATTATTTTATCAATATCTCTGTGTGGAGGCTTATATTTAAAAGACACACTATTTTACCTTTATTGGCTAAAATCTTTCCTCTTTTTTCTGTTGTTAATTATAAATCTTGTCCTTTGGATCTGTATGTTTTTGCAGTTTATTAGCAAGCCAGAAGATAATATTATAATGGGTAGCATTTATTGAGCATTTACCATATGCCAAGCACTAATTTGAAGGACTTTACATGAATTAGCTTATTTAAGCTGTGCAACAACTATAGGAAGTAGATATTTTGTTATCTCCTCAATTTTACCAATGGGAAGAAATAAGGCACAAAGCTGTCGAGGCATATGC